>PVKS010036682.1:0-19159 GCA_004027875.1 Aplodontia rufa
GGGCAGATTCCATGGCTCTCTCTATTTGATTTAAGACTTCTCGTCCTGCAACAGTAAGTGAACGAGGGGAGAGGGGGTTAGAATCACCTTTCAAGATATCGAATAAAGGTGAAAGAGCAGAGGTAGGAATGTGAAGATAAGGTCTGATCCAGTTGATATCACCGAGCAGCTTCTGAAAATCATTAAGAGTAGATAGATTTCTGAAGCTATGCCTTATCAGCCTCATCTTGAACCTCAAAGTATCGAGCCAGCCCTCTGTAGACTAAGACCTCAGAAACCGTGTGCCCCTAAATAAATCTTATCCTCTAAAATTGTTCTTGTCAGATCTTATCAGCAAGGAAAAAGATGACTACAACAACCTTCTTTCCAAATGCCTCCCCAACCTCCAGAAAAAGTTATACTCTTTTTCACTAGACTTATGTTTATCAATTCAAAGAAATAGGCTCTCCAGCTCTTCCTAATCCTCCACAGGTACTGCACAAGAGTTTTCAAATATTAAATTATATGAGTACATTTCTTCTAAAGAGAGTGTAGTTTTGCTGGAGTGGTGGAGGTGGCTCAGTTGTTGGAGCGCTTGCCTGGAATGCTCTGGAGGACCTGGGTTCTAACCACAGCACCGCACGCATAACTGAGTGTCAGAGGAACAAGGAACAACAACAACAACAACGAAAACCAAATTAAAATTGATTCTTTCTCTCTCTTAAAGAGAGAGAGAGTGTCTGTAATTCACTGTGTACAAAAGATTTTGCCTTCTCCTCCTTACCCACTGCAAGAGGTTGGGTGGCGAGGGGGACCTTGAAAACAAAGTTCTTATTGCAAACTTTCTACAGATGCCACAACGAAAAACACAGAGTTACCCAGTCCCTTGGGTCTGTCCTTCAATATGCAAAGGAGGACACTGTGGGTGTCCAGAAGCCCCATTGAGAGCACTGCTTTCCCTCTGGGCTCCTTCCTTCCACCAGCACCTCCTCTGGTTCCTGCACACTGTCCTGTAGTTCAGAACATCCCTTCCATGGAAACAGAGAATTGAGTGATGACAAATTCGTTCGGGCCTCTTGAAGAACACTAAAACTACAATTCCGAGAATGAAAATATTCAGATAACTTTATCTGACTGACTGGGAAACTCTGTACTGGATTTTTTTTTTTTTTAGAAAGAAGGACAGTGAGAGAGAGAGAGAGAGAGAATCAATTTTTTTATTGAGTTTTTCACATGGCTTTCATTCTCTGAAACTTAGTTGTGTAGGTGGTGCTGGGGTTTGAACCCATGTACTTGCGCATGCCAGGCAAGTGCTGTAACCACTGAGTCACTGCTCCAGCCCCTGGAACTTTTTTTAGATTAAGTATATACTTTCCAAGTTTTCTTCCAATAACCAGGACTAGGAAGATCCCCTGATTCTTATGATTTTTTTTAAAAAAATTTAATTAAAATAAGATGAGTTGGGTGAGGTGCATACCTGTATTCCCAGTGACTCTGGATCCTAAGACAGGAGGATTCCAAGTTCAAGGGCAGCCTCAGTAACTTAGTGAGGAGACCCTGACTCAGAATAAAAACACAGAAAGGTCCAGGGATGTAGTTCAGTGGTAAAAGTGCCCCTGGGTGCAATACTCAGTACAAAGAAAAAAAATAGATAGTATTAGAGTTGTCATATATCCTTCCATATTATGGTTAAATTGACTCTAGTAAATTAAACCATAAATCCAGAAAGCACATTCTTTTGAGATGCAGATGACTGGTTGAGACTCTGCCTGACTGAGTGGGGCCATCTTGAGGGTTTTAAGTCTCCCTCTAATGACGCCAGCAATTGTTCATTCACATTTGACAGATTTAATGCTGATTATGCTCTTTTTGGATAAATATCTTATCCCTAATGCTAATCATCATGTAGTACTACATCAACTCTGCATATCATTTAATATTTAGTATATTCAAATGTTTACTTATTTGACTGCAATGCTAACACCGTTAATGCATGATTATTTAAATTAATAGCTTAGATTGTAACATAGTCATTACTGGACAAAAGGGGGAATATATAATGGTCTTTACATTTTATATATTACTTTTTGATCAATCTCTCTACATTTAAAAAAGTTGCATAATTATTATTCATTCATTCAGAATAATGCCCACAAACATTATTGAATTCCTGTTTGTAACAAACATAGCCATTAGTACAGAGATACAGGATCATAAAACATAGCATTGGCCTCAGGTTGCTGTGACCAAAAGACCTGAAATGAATGACTTAAAGGAGGAAAAGTTTATTTTGGCTCATGGGGTTTCAGAGTTTCAGTCCGTGGTTGGTTGACTCCACCACATTGGGCCAGAGGTGAACTAGAAGGTCTGGGCAGAATGGTGTAGCAAAGGATTGCAGCTCTGAACTTGGCAATCAGGAAGCAGAGGGTAAGCTCTGCTCATCAGATAAAATATAAACCCTAAAGGCATGTCCTCCTCCACTTCCTCTAAGCCACAGCCTACCTGCCTATGGCCACCACCCTGTTAATCCATTTAAATGGGTTAATTCACCAATTAAGGTATGGTTCTCATTTCACTAATCTGATCATTTCATTCCTGAACATACTTACATTGTCTCACACATGAGCTTTTGTGGGGCAGCACTTATCCACACCATAGCAAATACATAACAAATCACTACAATGAGTCTAATAAATTTGCTAATGGCAGAGAGTTTAAGTTTCTAGAAATGAACATGGAGGGATCATCTAATCCCATAAGGAAGATGAATGGGCCAGGCTTCACTGAGTCTTAAATCAGTTGAATCTTAAAAGCTGGAAAATAGAAATCTAAGAAATCATGGAGCTGAGGAACGACATCAGAACACTCTCAAATGCGGACAAATGTTAAGGAGCCTGAACTATTCAGGAGCCTGCCACTAATGTTGGAGGTTAATGCTATGGTGAAAAACAAATAAAGAAAGATGCTCTGGGAGCAAAAAATATAACTTTATCTTCTGGGTAATAAGACATTAGTGAAAAATTTAATATGAATATTTTTATGTATGATTTTTAAAGTGCAAGTTTACCTTCATTTTTACGAAATATGATAACACATTTATTTTCATTATTGCATAATATATTTAATTTCAGATGTGTTGTCTATATGATGTTCTATTTGGTGAGCAATTAATGTATCAATTTTCCTATAATTTATATTGATTTTTCATTTATTTATATGTTAGGTAGTAAAACCATTTTAAATATTAAATTTAAAATATTTGGGCTGGAGTGGTGGCTCAGTGGTATCAAACTTGCCTGGAATGCACGAGGACCTGGGTTCAAACACCAGCACCACATATACAATTATGTATGGAAGCAATGAAGACCAGATTAAAAGCTAAATTAAATTGACTGTTTTTTCTCTCTCTCTCTTTAAAAATAAAAAATAAAAAATTAAAATATTTATATTTTCTCTATCCAAATGTACATTTTTGTTCTAAATTTAAGAACATTTTTATCGCTTTTTATATGTGTATCATCTTAACTTGCTATTTTGATCAGATAAAACCCAACATGACCCATCACACATTCAATGTTTTGAGGGGTGTGCGTTACTAATTTAAGTGGCAGACGATCTGTGGAAGAGAATTTGGTGGAACTTTATTGCCTTAAAGACATCTCTATTTTCCTGAGAATGAAAAAAATATCCTGGTACAGATTCAGAGGGAAAGAAAGGCAATTGAATAAGAGGGGTTATTAGATTTAAGAAAAAAAAAAAACAAAAACTAGACATAGTTAAATTTGAATTTCAGAGAAGCAACAAAGAATTTTTTAAGAATAAGTATGTTCCCTGTGATATACTAAATATAAGTAAGATCAGCGTGCCAACAGTTGTAGCCAACCTTATATATATATATATATATATATACATATATGTACATATATATGTATATATATATTTTTTTTTAAAAAAGAGAGAAAGAGAGAATCAACTTTAGTTTTTCATCTGGTTTTCATTTCTCTGATACTTTGTTGTATATGTAGTGCTGGGTTTTGAACCTGGGTCCTCGCACATGCCAGGCAAGTGTGATACTGCTAAGCTTCTGCTCCAACCCCTGTAGCCAAGTTTGCTTGTGATAATGAAAAGTTACCATTCATAGAGATGATACAAATGTATTCCATGAAATATTTGAGACGTACTTAAGTATAAAAAGTTATTCATTGCTTATATGTATTTTTAAAGATAATGGAGCATCCTGTATTTTTTTCTGAGAACTCCACATGTGAAAAATTCTCAATCCTGTTTTAATAGCATATCCTCCCCTTCCACTACACACACACACACACACACACTGACATCAGTAACCATCCGTATCCACTGGTGAACAAAAATCTGAGGTCTAATGAGCATCATTGCTCTAATATTACTTCAAAATGATTTAAAACATAAGCTTTTTGGTTCTAAAAACTTTCTGATCCCACTTAATGAAGAATATAGGCTTTACTGGAAATGTTGCTTCATGCCAGCTCTAAAAGAAATGTATATTTCAGATAGGGGGAAATCTTCCTACCTGTATATGTTTAACAATCCTTAACAGAAGCACCTAGGAAACAAATGCTCGCACAGGATAGGGTGACCTTGAGAAGTGGCTTCACATGCCATTTTAAACTTTGGTACTATATCCTATTTTGTTAGCCCTTTTTCCTTCTGATCTCTCTGGCCCAATGTATCTCTTATGTCCAAAGTGTGTTAGATGATCAGGATCAGGATCACAGGGTCATTTAAAGTACCATGGTTAAAAATAAAGTAAGTCCTGTGGTATTAGAATATTTTTATACCTCATGTTTTACATGTGGGGTGATTTCAGTGTTTGTATATTTGGAACATCTTTACTATTATTGGTAAATTATTTCTTGTTTCAGAGCTTTTACTATTTTAAAATACATTTTTACCTTTTGTATAGGTAATACTCTTAAATATTAAATATTTAAAAGGTCTAAAATTGAATACATTATACAAGATTGTCTTTCTTCCCTGTCCTTGATGACCAAGTTCACAGTCCCATCTATGTAATTCAGTTTATGTAATTTTTTTTGAGAGAATGAGAAAGGCAAAGAGAGAGAATCAATTTTATTTTTTTTCATCTTTTTTTTGTTTTTTGAATTCTTAGCTGTGTATGTGGTGCTGGGATTCGAACTCAGGTTCTCACACAGGCCAGTCAAGTGCTTTACCGCTGAGCCACCTCTCCAGCCCCAAGTTTATTTACTTTAAATATACACATGCAGTAATCATTTTAGCATATTTAATACTCTTCTTACCTTTATTTTCCACTCAAAAATATATTCACTTTATTCTTTTGAAGATTAGCATGACATGGTGTTAAATGAAGACACTAAATTATTTGAAAAATTGCTATTAATATGTGCTTAGGTTGGTTGCAATATTTAGCTATTCCAAGTAGTGCAGAAATCAATATCCTTAATCACAGTAATTTCATAATTAGTAAATTATCTGTAGCAAAAACATATAGAAGAGTAATTTCTGGGGCAATGAGCATAGCTACGTTTGGCTTTAATACATACTGAAAAATTCTCTTTCATTGTAAAAGCAGGACATCAGGGGGCACTGCTTTAGATGCATTAAATTCCCTGTATTCCCATATTTTTGCTAACTCACTCTCTATCAAATATGATCTTTACCAAAATCTTAGGCAAACTCATCTAATAGATATTTTTTTAAAAAATTGTATTTAGTCTTAACTCAGTATGAGTCATCTTAGTTTGCAAATATTTTTATTTAAAAAAGAAATTCCTGCCAACTATGCATTCTCATGCTTTGTCCATTTTTAATTGTACTGTTAAACTTTCATCTAATGATTTTTAGAAATTATTCATTCAAAACTATCACTTTGCCTAAGATATTATTGTGGGATATTAATACTTGACAATAATATTTTCTTTTTTCTTAAAGAGAGGAGGACAGTGAGAGAGAGAGAGACAGAGAATAATTTTTTTATTGAGTTTTTCACATGGCTTTCGTTGCTCTGACACTTAGCTATGTATGTGGGTGCTGGGGTTTGAACCCATGTATTTGCGCATGCCGGGCAAGTGCTGTAACCTATCAGCCACTGCTCCAGACCCTGACAATAATATTTTAAAATAAACAAAATCATTTGACTGGTTGTTTAGTGTTTTGTCTCTGTTGAATTTGGTAACCTTGATTACTTGATTATGTTTCATTGATTACCATGCGCATGCATAAGTGTGGTGGGTATCCATCCCGGGGGCGTTACCCAAGCTAGGCAAGTGCACCCCTTCTGAGTTTGAACCCCAGACCTCTTGCATTTCTTTTAATGAGTTTGCAGTAGAGAAAATTTTATTTTTATGTAGTTTAGCATGCAGTCTTTTTATTTATGGCTTTTGGAGTTTATGTTGTATTGTACTTGGAAAGCTTTCCTGATTCTTTCACTTAAAAAAAAAAGATTTCTATATTTCCTATAGTACTTTTACAGTTTCACTCTTATGTTTTGATGCATTTGGAATTCTGGAAGTGTAGAGAGGGGGAAACTCAAATTTATCATTTTGCACCTGGGTAATTGAATTAGCATTCGTCACATAATCTTTCCCCCCATTCTATGGTATTATAATGTGCTGCTTAACCCAGTTAACATTTTCCTTTCCTTTTTTTTTTTTTTACCATCAATGTTGTTTGCTTCATTAAAATAGTTTATGAAGTTTACCTTTTCTTTCTATTCCTGGAGTTATTTCACAGTGGTACATCCTTTACAAAATTGGCAGAATACCTGTCAAAAATCCTCTAGGGCATGCCATTTGCTAGAAGGTAGTTTCTTATGGCTTTCTCTCTCTCTTCCCTTGTAATTCATTGGCTAAAGTTGTTTTTCAAAATCTCTATTTTGCTCATTTATACTTTCTTAGAAGAATCATTTATTATATCCAAGCTTACAAGTGTGCTTCTAAAAACCGTAGTGAAATAGCTGTTTACTCTTGTTTGGCTTTCCTATATATAAGGGATTGCTATCTCTTCAGAGTTCTTATTTTGTAAATTAGTGATTTCCCTTTATTTCATGCATGAGATGATATATTTGCATACTAGGTTTGTCTTTTTCATTTCCTTACCCCAAAATCAAACTTAGATTTGTTTCTGAGATATTTTTCTTTTACCTTTCTAATTAGTCAAAATTTTATTTTCTGTTCATTGCTATTTTAAATGTATTTATTGGTTTTCCAACTTTATTAACTTAATTTCTGTTTTTCATTACTGTTAAAGCAAATTTATCTAGCAAATTTTCATTTGAATGTTCTTTTCGTTTCATATTGTTTTAGATGGCACAGAGTAACTCCATTTCCTTAGTTTATAACTTTTTTGTCACTTTGGCTTTTAATTTCATCTTTGACTTAGGTTAAATGTCATTATTAATTTTCAACTGTATTGAATTATGATCGCAATATTTTGGCTGGGTTATTTCTTTGTTTTCCTTATAGTTATTATATAAATGATGAATAGGCCAGGTGTGGTGATGCACACCTGAAATCCCATCAATTCTGGAGACCGAAGCAGGAGAACTGCAAGTTTAAAGCCACCCTCAGCAACTTAGCAAAACCGTGTCTCTCAAAATAAAAAATAAAAAGGGCTGGGAATGTGACTCTGTAGTTAAACACTGCTGGGTTCAATCCCTGGTAGTCAATAGAAAAAAAGAAACATAAAGAAAGAGAATAGGTGGAGTGTAGGGGATTTTTAGGTCAATAAAACTGTTTTGCATGATACTGTAATACTTAATTTATGTCATTTATATTGGCTTATAGTATGACAATTTATGATCAGTTTTGTGAATGCATTGCATTTATAATAAGCACTTTAAAATAAAATAGTTTTCATATTATATTTTCTTCAAATACGTCAAGTGTATCATTTGTAATTTATATTAATTTTTCTGTATCATTACTTGGTATTTATCTACTATCTGTTATGAACTAACTTGGATTGAAGTATTTTAGGAATAACATATTTCTACTATTTCTCCTTGAATCTCCTATAATTTTTGTGTTAAAAATGTTTCTTGTTGCTGTGGGGTGCATATTTGAGAGCTTCACTGTGGGTTATGTGGCATACCATTATAGATTCATGTTTGCTGTATTTGACAGCTTACCACTGATTCAGGCTCGATTGATATTAATCTTATGGTCCTACTTTTTTTTGTTTGCATAAGCTTTGGATGTCCTTGACAATTTTTTAAAAATTTGTCTCATTCTTTTGGTCCAATTTTCTACTTTAAAAAAGTAGCTAATGACTTTTATTCACTTAATAATCAAGTTAATACTCTATTGTATTCCATTTTCTGTTGCCATAACAGAATTCATAAGACTAGGTTGTTTATAAGGAAAAGAGGCTTATTTGGCTCAGGTTTTGGAGGCTGGGAATTCTGACATCAGTAGGCAGTATCTGGCGAGGGCCTTGTGCTGCTTCAGCTCATAGCGGAGAGCAAGAAGGCAAGAGCAGGATATGCAGAAAAAAGAAAAGATAGCCAAATCCCATAATGGAGAACTCATTCTCGTGAGAAGGACATTAGTCTATTTTGGGGGTCTCTGTGTCTGGCCCATACACCTCCCACTAGGCCCCAGTTTCCATTACCCTCACAATGGCAATCCAATTTCAATACATGGTTCAGAAATGATAAACCATATTCCAACCAGAGCGAGCATTTTTCTTTAAATCACTGTGCTTAATCTGTTTTCTTTTACAACTGAAATATATCTATTTGGGTTTTGTCCTCTCAACGTACTTTGTTGTTCTTTTAAAAGTTAATTTTCAAACATTTATTTCATAATGTACATAATTTTTTTTTTGTGTGTTTCATTATATAAGCTATGGAGCCAATCTAGGTGCCCTTCAACATATGAATGAATAAAGAAAATGTGAAATATACACAGTGGAGTATTACTCAGCCACAAAGAAGTATAACTTTACGATATTTGCTGGCAAATGGATGGATCTGGAGACTATCATGCTAAGTGAAATTAGCCTGTCTCCAAAAGCCAAGGGTTAAGTGTTTTCTCTGATGTGTGGAAGCTGATCCAAAATAAGTGGGTGGGGAAGAATAGAGGTAAGATCAGTGGAGTAGACAAAGAAGAAGGAAGGGAAAGGAGGAGGAATGTGATAAGGAAAGATACATGGAATGAATCTGACACAACATTCCTATGTATATGTATGAACATACTAGAGGGAAGCTCACCATCATGGACATCCACAAAACCAATTAAAAAAAATATGGGTAAATGGCAGAAAGATCAGTGAAGGGAAGCAACCAGGGGGTAGTGGGGAGGGGAAAGGAAGACGAGGTACTGGAGAAGGAATTAGAACAATTTATAGTCCATGTTTTTATACTTATGTCAAAATGGATTCTACTGTCAAGTATAAACTAAAAAGAAGCAATTTAAGTAAAGAAGTGAGTATGGCTGTCAAAAGGTAACACAAGGCATGTGTGTAGTGGTAAAAGCTTTCTGTCTCTTGACTATCAATATTGATATCCTCATTGGAATATTCTACTATGGTTTGCAAGATGCTAACAATGGGAGAAACTGTAATGTAATGTGTACACATGGTCTTTTTGCTGTTTATTACAACTGCACATAAATGTATGATTATCTCCAAACAGATTTATTGTCTAAAATCATTTCCCTACTTTTCAATATAGAAATGTAAATATTAAAAAAAATACCTTTAAATTTAGAGGAGAAATCACATTTCCAAAAATAAAGTTGTTCTACCAAAATGAAATTTAATTTTCAAGGAAGTTGAACTAAAATGCTATATGTTCGTAGTTATCTTGAATGTTGTTTTATCTTCTTGCAATGTTAATTCCAGCCACTACTCATGCCAACTGAAACAATCTATTTGGTCCTAAATTAGACCTAAGTTGCTAAAATTTAATCATCCACACCTATCACACAATGTCAGAGGTTCTTATGTTCCTGTATATAATGGTGCAGATGTTTTTTTTTTTTTTTTTTGCTGCAAATTGCATGTTTTGGTGCTTAATCAAAGCATTTGATTTCCTTTCCCCATATTCTGCTAATTGTCTCAGAATGAGTGTCACCCATTTAAGACACATCTTCTATTTAACTGCTTTCAAGTTTCACTAGAGACTGAGTTCCCTATTCAGCATTAGTTAAAACAGAGAAACTTTGACTTCCTTTGTATCATCTGGTTTATTTCAGCAGACTAAAGTTAGAAACGAGATTTTAGAGATTTTAACATATTTTATAAATATTTGTAAATCAAGGAAACATCTGATTTTATATAAGAACATGGTAGATAAGTGCAGCTCAGATGAATTGAAATGTTTCTTGCTTGAATTATCCATATCGTTAATTCAACTCTTTAGTTTCCCCTCCTGTTAACAGTGTAGGAACAGACATTTTCATTATTGCATGATAAAAATTATAACAAGCAAGTAGAAATAATAATTTCTTTTGCCCGAGTCTCAGTGTACATTTTGTTTCTGCCAGCTCCTTGAAAGGTTAGATATTGCTTTAGGGATTTGTCCGTCTGGGCATAGAAAGGCAACTTTCATAAAAATTCTCTTTGAAGGCTGGCTGTCTGGAGTTCTCCATGCTGATGGGTATTTGATCACAAAATCAACCTTTGAAAATGTCATCACCACCTCCCTGCTTTCCAACATATGTTTTTAATTTCGAGTTTTGTAAAAATAAAATTTTTAATGTGGCGGACATTCAGATAAACATAGCTATAATTTGTTTTCATAACACATGATGAAAAAAGTTCCAAAATTGTATGTGAAATTTTGAATAATATATTTTACAGGCAAGTCATATTTGGATTTCAGAGCTGCCTTTTCCTTTAAATTGTGAAATTATTTCAAAATAAGTTTGGGATTGACTTATACAGATGATCATCTCATGCAAACTTTTATAAAAACAAAAATAAACAAGAAATAATTTCACATGATAGCAAAACTGTTACTAACTCTAAACTATATATAAAGAATAGATATAGCTCAAACTACTGTAAGCAATAAATTATTTGATTAAACTGTCATTTAAATTATGACTCTTCACAAATGTTATTACAAAATTATATGTATAATATAGAATAAAAAATAGTATATGGCAAATATTAATTTATTAATATGTATCCAAAAATATATACAAAATATTAGAAAGCAATAAGAAAAGGCTGATAAATCTGATGGAAGTATGAATAATATAATCATGCAATTCATATATTAGCAATTTAAATAATCTCTAAATTTTGTTTCACCCTTAGTTCAGAAAATCTCTCTATTTTTGTACATGAATACATATGACGTATGTGTTCAGATTATTTTTAATAGCAAAAGAGAAGAGCTAAAAGAATCAGAATAATTTTTATTTCTGATAAGAGGTAGTAGAATGAGTTAGTGGTAGAATATAGGTATAGATTCAACAAAGGTACTAATATTGAAATATTAAGTTTATTGTTATAGGTTCATGGTTGTTCATTTTGTTATTTTGGTTCACAGCTTACATATTTATTACATGCAGTTTTATATATCTTCACATTTTAGGAATCAAATTCATACTGAAAAGGAAAAAAAAGATAATTCTCTGAATATTAACTTCTCCACTTAAGATATACATCTGTAATTCTATGCAGTTCTAATTTAACAATACTTCAAATTACAATGACAATTTATAATCAAAATGAAACAATACAAATCTAATAGTTAAATGTGTTCAAATTTGCTTAACTACTTTCTGTTTACCTAAATGGGTTAGTGGTCACAGAGAAAAACTCAATAAGAAAAATTTTAAGAAATGCTATAGGATTTTATATGATTGGCACACTAAATGATATTCATGAATTCTTCCAGTGGGAAAGAATTTAGCATATTGAGTGCTCGGTAGGATAGTGTGTCATTGAAACATCTTGCTTGCATTCTTCCTAATTACCACTGACATTCATCTTACCTAGAATCTTTTGCTGAGAAAAACAGGAAAAGGTACATCTAAGAATAGAATCCAAAATTTTGAAGGGATTCTAGAAGTGAGCTACTGCAACTCACCACCAAATGCCTGTCTCCTTCCCCAAAACTGCACACTTGTGATGGTGGTCAGCCTACCACCTCCCTGGATCCAGGCCAAAGTCTTTCACTGAATGATCGTCTGTGAAGATCTAAGTTTTTTTGCCATTTTTGAAAGACATATATTATACTTCCCTCTGACTGTGGGTAAAAATAATATTATAGCATACAAATCTCTTCATGAACTATTTTTTAAAGTAGCCCAGAATTCTACTTTATATGTGACCCAGATATACAAACAGTGGCCTCTTCAATCTGGCCTTCTTGCCTTGTCACCAGGCTGCTGCCTCATGACCAGTTTTACTCTGAAGGCCTTTATTTCCTGCACACTCAGCTACCAGTCTCAAAGACAAAACCTTTTCTCTCCTAATTGTGTACAACTACAAACTGATGACTGTTAACATCTCTGCAAGTTTGAAAACAGAGGATTTTTATTTCTTTACTTCTTTATTTTAATTTTTTTATTTTTCCAAGGAAACAATATATTTATATTCTGAAAATTAGATTTATCCCCTAGAACCCCCCCAATTACTCACCCTTTACCCTCCCCTTCCCCTTCTCCACTCCTTCCCAGTACATCTCTACGAATGCCTTAGGTTGTCTGTCACTACACCTTTTCAGAGTTTAATACATGAGAGTTGATCGCCTTTCACAATGGTCAGGGTCTAGCTCCAGCCTCCACAGATGAGTGAAGACAGTTGACCATTGGTTCTCTGGGTTATGCTGACTTCACTCAGCATGATTTCTTCCATAGCCATCCATTTACCTTCAAAGGCTGCAACATCAGTGTGGAAACAAAGGATTAAAATAAAATATTGAGAGTTCCAAGATCACTTGACCCAAGAATCTGCCATCCTAACTACTGGAATACATTGCCGCCTGGTTCATGGTTAGGAGAAATGGTCAAGCTTGAAGCTGGGTTCTTATCTCAGAGATTTTGTAGGAAGTTGCCCAGGATCCAAATTCAGCCATAAAAAGGACATTCTTTGAATTTCTAAAATCCAATTGCTTAACATTTTTTCTAGATCATTTTCATTATTAGGAAGTATAGAGATCTTTCTGGAAGAAGCAGCAATAGGGACTTAAAGAACTAAAGGGGAGAAAGTAAATGCTTAAAAGCTAATGGAGAGCTAATCCAGGCTGTGAAATTCATCTTAGGGCTGGTGGTATTTTTCTATTCTTTATAGTGAACTTTATGAAAATAAATTATATTCTTCAATAGTAGTTTTGATGTCTAAATTTTTTGATTCAAGTCCACAAATTAATACAAAAAAGCATTTATAAGCATGAGCATTGTTAATGTTATAGCTGAAAATGCTCTTCAGCATCCTCTAAGCTACAATCTTTTCCTAAAAAAAAAAAATAAGAAAATCAGGAACCAGAGAGATTTATTTGCCAAAGCCACAAAATATAGAGTCTGGACTTTTGGGAATTTGTCTTTTGCACTGATAACTCACTTTTAGTGCTTTCCTTTTATATGCCAAAAGATTACAAAGAACTTTCTGATCTTCTTAATTATGTACATATTACTAGCAATTAAAGAATATAGAATTCTTACATTTGTGCACAACATATATGTATTTGTAAAAATTATCATCTGTTGTCCCTACAACATGTGATGCATTTTGTCAAAATAAATCAACATGTCCACTCATACTGCTTCACATCTCAGCTGCTCGGATATGGTAATGTGACTTTATACCCATATATGTTTCATAAATGGAAAATTGTTTTGAAGTTTAGAACTCCCCTTTGAATAGTGATGATGTCTAGGTTAGTGAAGATTAAATTGCAGTATTAAAAACTCTAAGTGATTTCAAGTCCTTGGAGGCAGAGCTCTGGACCGCCAGTTGCAGATGACTATAGTTTTCTTTACTATACCCTCAAGACCTTAATGGAAATATAATGATTTGAAGTATATTAAACTAGCTTTGTTATTTTAAAATAAAATCACCTAAGTCACTTTCTTATACTATTTCCTTCCCAAGCATCTTTCATCCTGTAAGAATAATATGGAGCCAGGTGGGAAATGGATAGATATGACATATTTATCCAGGATATGGTACAATATTTTTTAAGAGCTCAGTCTTTTCTATGTGTTTGATATAAAACTCAATCTAAAGGACTTCTAAAGACAGTAAGCATGTGTAAAAAGATATATTGTTCAGCTTTTGCAGAGAGTTTCTATACTGAGTGAGGCATTATCTGTAAGTGTTATATTCAGCCTCTGTAAATATATTTTATCCCATCAATCTCTGAGCTCTAAGAAATGCTACAATAATGGAAGCACCCTTTAGCTGATGAGTATCTGCTCAGTGTGGGATCAGATAGGGAAAGAAATGATATATGGCTTCTTTTTTCCCACATAGGTTAACTTGGAAATGACATAGATAAAACAGAGAGATGGTTACATATTCTTTTTCCCTGTAGATGTTTCAACAGACCCAGCATTTTACTGTGCTTTACCTGGTCGTATTGAGAATGGAATGGAAGGATTCTTGCTTTCAGGAGATATCTGATAGCTTTTGGTGCCATTAATAATACTTAATCCAATACAGGGTCACACTAAAGGAAGAAGTCTTTAACACTGTAATCTCCACATTGTTGTAATACCAGATGAAAGTGAATTTAGATGCTGATATTATATCACTCAGATAGAAACTGAAACAGAGTAACCATGGCCCAATGTTTACCTTTGGTGAATGGATCTCACCAGCAGCAGTCTCAGCAAAATCACCTGGAACAACTGTGTTCCGTAAAATCGGTTGAAACACATAAGGTGTTCTTTCTAAAAATTCTCATTTTAGTTTTTCACTTGTACTTAGAAACATATTGAAATAGAGATGAGACTCACCTTTATCACTATTCCCCATGCTCATTCCCCATATTGAAATGTATGCCAGCTCTGTCTTCTCCCTCAAGCTTCTACTAAGTTATTTACCTAGCTAGATATTACAAAATCACCTTTACCAGCCCCAAACCCTTATCTCTACCAAACCAGATATTTTCCTTTAGATCTCTAATTCTGTGACAGCATTATCTGACACTAAATGATTTACCCAATTTTTTAAAATTATTTTTTTATCTTATATCCTTTCTATCTTTTGAATTCCAGCCATTGCAAAATATCCATAGCCTTTTGCAGAGGTCTGTATGTAACACCATCTTACTAGCTAAGTAGTTAATTACATGGCTTTGAGAAGAAAAATTATAAAGCATTTGCTACCAAAGAAATTAAGTCAAAGTAATTTTTTAATAAACATTAATGGCATATCCACAGTTGTACATACTGGACGCACAAACGTGCCATGCTAAAGTACTGTGTTGTCATCACACACTGGTCTGTACTGTCCTAGTTTTATTTTTGAATTTCCTTTTGTGAAGTTTAGGAAAATCTGAATCTCCAAGCAGAATCCCAAGTGATTAATTGCACCTAAGTTCAAAATGGAATCTTGTAGCCATTTGCTGACTAGGGGTGGTGGGGCAGTCACATCTACTTTGTGTAACTGGAAGAACAACAAAATCCTTTTTAGGCCTTGCTGCTGACATGTTCCTGTTTCAGCTGTAAAGATAAATGCCTTATTTTGCCCCCCAGAACCAAACAATGAGTTCTGATCTCATTGTTCATAATTAACCAATCAGGACTGAACCTCCCACAAGCCTGCATCCCTCATTATAATAGTCCGCCAGAGTAGGAACCTGGGCAGAGATTTTCTCTACATAGGACAGCTCTCTCTCTTCATTACCTTGGACAGCATTTTCTTCTTGTATAAGTCTGTGTCTCCCGATTTTAAAGCTTTTTTTTTTTTTTGAGAAAAAGCCTCCCTTTTTATCTTAAGTTCTTTCCTTGTGAATTTTTATTGACACGTCTATTCCAAGAAACCTCTAGTCATGCTTGACTCCATTGTAAAATTTTTCCTGTCAAAATTCCATTCAAACATCAAGACAAAGCCTATGTCTCTTCCTTGCATGAAACACTTAAAGTTTCCTAGATGAAAGTAAACTCTATCTTTAAGCACTTTTTCCCTACACGGTACTGCAGATTTGTTTGAATTTGCTTTGTTATACTTGGCATAGATACCTTTCCTTAAGAATGAAAGCCCCATGAGGAAAAATACTAAGTCAAATTTAATGTCTACTATTCACCATATAAGCTATTTCTATCAATCATCTGTATTTCTCAATTTTATGAGATTTAATTGAAGTACAGTAAAGCAATTCATACATTAATGTATATGATCTGAGCAGTTATAATATATATATATATATCATGTACGTATAGTATGTATATGTATATTATATACATATAGTACATACATATAGTATGTATATGTGTATATACAAGTACATCTTCAAGATCAAGGCAGTGAAGATTTCCATCAATCCCTCCTCTCAAGGTTTCCTTGTGTCCCTGTGTGTTCTACTCCTTCCTCAACCCCATTTCCAGGAAGTAATGTGCTTTTAGGAAAGATGATGTTTCTAAACTATTTTAATAAAATTCATACCATATGAACTTTTTTTGAACCTTTTCTTCAACATAATAAATTTTGTATCATCCATATACCATGTACCAACACTTTATTTTATTATTTAGTAATTTTTCATAATTATACACAATTTATTTCTATTTTCCCATGGACTTTTGGATTGTTCACAGATTGCGCCTCCCACGACATTTCGCTGACAATATCCATGTGTATCCATCTTGCTGTAGACACTCATCTTAATCTCTCTTGGGAAAGTACCTCGGAGCTAAAGGGGCTGTACCACTTGGTTTGTGTGCTTAATGTTTTAAGGAGATTCTAAATTGTCTTCCAAAATACTTTCTATCATAAATTATCTCCAGTATCGTATGAGAGTTTCAGTTGCACAAAAGAATCCAGAACACTGGATTTGTTCAATCTTCTTAGTTTTAGTTCATGTAATCAGGAGGTAGTGATATTCCAATCTTGATTTTCATTTGCATTTACATGATAACTAATTTGTTGTATGAGGAAGTCTTAAGAGTTATTAGTGTATTCTGGATATAAGTCTTTTTCTGGATACATTTATAGTGAATTTTAAAATAGTGACTTTAAGTTTCTCAGATTTGGTATTTGTTGATAAAAATTGCCCCTAGAATTTGTTACATTAACTAGCTTTTGTGTGTGTGTGTGTACATTGAAGTGTTTTAACTTTTGTCTGATTATTGTGAATATTCTATAATATCTGAGTCCTGTTACATTTCCTGCAGAATGTTGAGATCTAGTTGAGATCATAAAGGTTGAATGGTCTTCTGTGTACAGTGATTTAAATCTCAATTCAGTAGTTTTCCAGACTTTTCTGTGCTGATTCGAATTTGTCTTAACTGTGGATAATAAAGGATTAAGCTGAGATGCTTTTGGGAACCTAACAAAATTAGGGGAAACTATCTTTGGCTCTTTCCTCTAAAGGAATCCAGCTTCATTCTGTAGCCCACAGCAGACCCTTTCTCTGCTTTGTTTGAAAACAAAACCTGGATTTCTCTTGAGGTTTTATCCCTAGAGTGTTCATTGTGCTGTGCATCTGTTCCTCTCTTGCCCCCTGGGGCAAAGACCCTGAGAGGAGATAGAAAACTCAGAGGCTCACACAGGTGCAGGTCGCTTCTCTCCTTTTTGACAGCTTTCCATAGTTACCTTTGCTTCCTACATAGCCTCCTAGTAGCTGTTTTCCCATTCTGCCCAGCATTTTTAAATCTAAGCACCAGAAGTGATGGGCAGAAGGCACTACATATTGTACAGTGGAACCAGAACTCAGGAGCTCATGTTTAATGACTGTCAAAAGAGTGGTAATGCAGTGGAGGAGACACACTGTGTTCACTGATAAAGTGAGGAAGTGTTTTGAAGTGCTTTTTTAACTTAACATTCAGGTGTCTCTATATTAATAAACTGCGTGCTGTATATTGATACTTCCCATCACATCTTCATTTTCATGAGTCAGCTGGGGGCACTGAACAACCCAGAGAGTATTATTGTAAATGATGGTGTCATAATAACACATTTTAAATGTTTTTTATAGCGAACTAAAATAAGAGACACTGGGGATATTTTTAAATCTTAGTCTTTAGAGCTGACACACTAGTTGCTTATCTAGTAACTATTCATTCTTTTTTTGGCTTTAAGTTTTTTCCCTAAGGCTGGGGTTTTTAGTTCTAACTGACAAATAATGATTTGTCTAAATGAACAATAACAATGATAATTATAGATTTATATAAGAAACCAAGACTGAAAACAGAATTTAATTACTAAGACCAAAAAAGAAAACAACAGTAAGCTATAGTTGCCACAATTTTCTCATTTTTTGAGATTTTTTTGTCAGGAATGTTCTGTTCTCTGATTGTTTTCCAAAAAATAATTCCTTTCCTTGTTTAAATATTCATTAATTCCTAAAATCATATATATATTATTTTCCTTTATTTTTTTTTGTCTTACAGATTTGGTTTGTAGTTTATTCTTCAAATTCTCCTCACCTAACATACAACTGTGAGCAACCCACAAAGACTATAACCTCCAGAGTACAAAAATTCAGAGGCTGATTTTTTTAGTGTGAGGTTACGCAAATACTTGTACTCAATTGCTGTCATATTTTTAACAGCACAAAGCATTGAACCCAGGACCTCACACCTGCTAGGAAAGCCCTCTACCATTGAGCTATACCCCATCTCTTTTTATTTATTTGTTTGTTGTTTGTTTGTTTGTTTTGGTACCAGGGATTGACCCAGGAGTGCTTAGCCGCTGGGTTACATTCCCAACCCTTTTTATTTTCTGTTTTGAGACAGGTTCTTACAATTCGCTCAGATTGGCCTCGAACTTTTGATCCTCCTGTTTCTCCCAAGTTGCTGGGATTACAGGCATGTGCCACCAGGCAGCTTTCATTCTTCTTCTTTTTTTAAAATTTATTTTTATTAGTGCATTACAGTTTTACATAATGTTGGGATTAGTAGTCACATATTCCTAGATGTACACAATTCAGCAATACAATTTGTTCAGTATACCCCCCAACATCCCTCTGCCTCCCTCCTCCCATCCCCTGATTCCTTGCCTTGACTTTCTTCTGAGTCCTATATTGTTCCTAAAAAAC
>PVKS010036683.1:0-19185 GCA_004027875.1 Aplodontia rufa
TTAGGTATTGTAAATTGAGCTGCTATGAACATCGATTTCGCTGAGTCACTGTAGTGTGCTGATTCTAAATCACTGGAAAAATACCCAAGAGAGGAATAGCAGGATCATATGGTGGGCTCATCCCTAGTTTTTTGAGTATTCTCCACACTGCTTTTCAGAGGAGCTGTACCAGTCTGCAGTTCCACCAACAGTGTGCTAGACACACAATGTTTAAAGATATAATCTGTAATAACAATAAAAGGGGGAGAGACAAAGATTTAAATGGACAATGCATTGTGTGGAACCTTAAGTATTACTCAAAATAGGTGGTTAAAAGTTCTAGATGTTAGCCATAATTTTCAAATTAAACACTACAAAAGCAACTGTATATAGCAAAACAAAAGAGAATCAAAATAGCATGTCACAAAAAAATTAACAGAAATTTCCCAAAAAATGACCATAATGAAACAATTGAGAAATAAAAATCATATAAGATATACAGAAAACAAATAGCTAAAAGGCAGAAGTAAATTCTTCCTTATCAGAAATCTCATTAAATGTAAATTGATTGAACTTTACTATTAATAGGCAGATTGGTGCATTATCTAAAAAAAACTATGACCTACTGATAAGATATATACTAATATATGAAGAACTCTTAAAAGCAGAGCAGAATATACAAAGAACTCAAAAAACTGAACCCCAAAATCACAAATAATCCAATCAATAAATGGGCTGGGGAACTAAACAGAAACTTCTCAACAGAGGAAGTCCAGAAAGCCAATAAATATATGAGAAAATATCTACATCATTAGCAATCAGAGAAATGCAAATCAAAATTTCACTAAGATTCCACCTCACTCCAGTCAGAGTGGCAAAAATGAAGAATACGAAATATAACAGATGCTGGAGGGGTTGTGGGGAGAAAGGAACCTAACACACTACTGGTGGGACTGCAAGCTTGTACAGCCACTATAGAAAGCAGTGTGGAGACTCCTCAAAAAACTAGGGATGAAACTATCGTATGACCCAGCTATCCCACTCCTGAGTATTTTCCCAAAAGAGCTGGAATTGGCATATTACAGTGACATAACTACATCACTGTTTATAGCAGTAGCTCAATTTAAAATAGCTAAACTATGGAACCAACCCAGATGCCCCTTGCTGGATGAATGGATTCAAAAATTGTGGTATATATATATATATATATATATATATATATATATATATATATATATATATACTATGGAGTTTTATTCTATTATTAGAACAATATCATGCCTTTTTCAGCTAAATGGATGGAGATGGAAAAAATTATGCTGAGTGAAATATCCCAAACTCAGAGACTTAAGGGCCAAATGTTTTCTCTCATATGTGGAAGCTAGCATAAAACTTATAACAGGATGATAGTCACCTGAATGTAAGTAATGAATTCACCAAAGTTGAAATTCCACATAAGCTGGGTAAACCATACCTATGAAAGCAGATGGAGAAGGGAGGGAGGCAGGGACAAGGGAGCTTATTGATACAACAAGGAATACTCACTCCCATTAGAAGCCTAGCTATACACAGGCAGGCAGAGAAACTCAGAAATATCAACAATTATTATACACGTATATGTTCATTTCAAATTATAGTACGGTGGGATAACAGAGAAGACACGAGTTCAGGGAATGGATGAAGGTAGGTAGATCCTGGTCTAGGATCAGCCTTAACTTACTATCTCACTGTGTCAATATCCATGTATGCATGAATATGTAACAGTAATTCCCTCCAATATGTAAATCTATGTTGAACTAATAAAATTTTTTTTTAAAAAAGCAGAAGGGAAAGTGCATGCAAAAGCACACACCTAAGATCCCAGCAAGTTGGAAGGCTGAGGTAGGAGAATCACAAGTTCAAGGCTACCCTAGAAAACTCTGGGAGGTCCCACCTCCAAGTAAAATAAAAGGGACTAGGAATACAGCTCAGGAGTAGAACACTTGCCTAGCACATGTAAGATCTTGGGTTCAATCTCCAGTACTGAAAAAAACAAGTGAAGAGAAATTCCCTTTTCTAGACATGTAAGTATTAACTGTGACAGTCTTGCTATTCCCTTGAAAATAAAACTGGATAAAAATATAGACAAACTGTCTCAGTGACTAGAAGTTAATAGATGAAAACAGATATGACCCAGATTCTAAGTATGGGTGCAATAATGTTAATACTAGAAAACAATATATAGAAGAGAAAATGTATTTTGCAATATAGGCAGGGATATTTCAAAGTTATAAAGGGTCAGTTTGTGAGAAAGACTGTACAATCTACACATATACACAGCTAAAAATAAAACTGAAGCCAAGCTTAGTGGCACACACCTATAATTCCAGCAACTCAAGAGGCTGAAGCAGGAACATTGCAAGTCCACAGCCAATCTCAGCAACTTAAAAAGGCCCTAAGCAACTTAGTGAAACCCTATCTCAAAAAATAAAAAGGGCTGGTAATGTGGATCAGAGGTTAAGTATCTCTGGGTTCAACCTCTGGTACCTAAATAAATAAATAAATCAGAAAAACATGAAATAAAACTGACAGAAGTGAAAGCATCTTTTTTTCAGGTATTTTTTTCTTTTATTTTTGAACAACCATACAAGCTTTTAACAAAATAATATAAAATGTGTATAGTTTCTGGATATTAGATTTACCCCCAAGAGCGCCCCCCCCAATTACCCACCCTTATCCCTCCCTTCCCCTTCCCACAACATCTCTAAAAAAGTATTAGGTTGTATAACATTATATCTTATCTGGATTTAACACATAATAATAGAAAGCATCTTTTAATAGCCTTCTATCTATAATAGATAAAGCAATTAAACTGAGAGTCAGTAAAGACAGAGAGGTGCTAAACATGCTGTCATTCAACTTAATATTACCAACTTAAATTGCTATACACTTTCAAGAGCACATGCCACAGGCAACAAAAAGACCATTCTATGCATCCAGCCAGAGCAAAATGAAACTGGGAAACAACACCAATAATGTACAAAGAAAATAGTCACAAATATTAGAATTTGAGCAACACGTCTGAATTATCAATGAGTCAAATGAAAAATTCTAATGGAATTGGGTAAATGTTTTTAATTGAATTATAATGAATATAAATAATATCCAAATTTATGAAATGCTTACAGGAAAATTTGACATTTTAAATACTTACATTAGAAATTTGAGAGACAAGTTTAAATTCAATTCTCTATGCTTTCAAACCGAAAAGTTAGAAGGAAAAGGAAAGCAAGCAAAAATATTTCCAACATAATTTGAATAACATAAACAATAAGTTTAAAAGTAGGAATCCGGGGGGCTGGAGCAGTGGCTCAGCGGTGTCAGTGCTTGCCTGGTGAGCACGAAGACCCGGGTTCAAACCCCAGCACCACGTACACAACTGAGTGTTGGAGCAACTAAGGCCATGTGAAAAACTAAATAAAGTTGATTCTCTCTTTCTCTGCCTCTCTCACTGTCCCTCTTTCTCTAAAAAAAAAAAAAAAAAAAAAAAGTAGGAATCAGGGGCTGGAGCTGTGGCTCAGTAGTTTCGACACTTGCCTTGCATGCACAGGGACACAGGTTCAAACCCCAGCACCACATATATAATGAAGTGTTGCAGCAATGACAGCCATGTAAAATAATATCAATGCCCTCTTTCTCTTTTTCTCACTGTCCCTCTCAAGAAAAAAAGTAGGAATCAATAAAATCTAGAATAAAAAAATAATAGACATAATGAAGTCCAAACTTTCTGTTCTGTTACAGATTTCTTGTTAGCACAACTAAGTGTATTCAGCTAAAAGTAGGGAAGAAAACACATTCTATCAGGACTCATAAGGTCATATAATTATAAATCCTAGGGACAGTCAAAGAAAAAATTAAAAATATTATTAACAACTCTATTCCATGGGCTGGAGCAGTGACTCAGCAGTAGAAGCACTTGGTTCAAGCCACATACACAACTAAGTATTGGAGAAACAAAGGCCAGATGAATAAACAAATAAAGTTGATTCTCTCTTTCTCTCACTCTCTCCTTCTTTCTCTCTTTAAAAAAAAAGACAATTCTATTCCAATACATTTGGAAACTTAGATGAAAAATAATAAATCCATAAAAAACCCTTCTTTTACCAAATGCACCCAATAACATAAGGAAACTATTTATTGCCCTAGTTCTATTAAAGAAATTGAAAGCTTAATTTTTAACCTTCCAAAAACAAAACTTCATATGTATATGGTTGTTCTGGTGAATTCTTTTAATCAATTAAAAAATTAATATTGGAGTTGAGCAGGATGGCACAAGCCTGTAGTTTCACCTACTTGAGAGGTAAGACAGGAGAATCACTTAAGCTCAAGAGTTTGTGTCACCTAAAAAAGAGAAAAATACTGTCTCTTTAAAAAGAATTTAAAAAGAAGAAGAATATGATTTTATATCAACTGAGAAAATAGAGAACTATGGGAACAATTACCACTTATTTATGAAGCCAATATAATTCTGACACCAATACCTCAGAAATACATTACAAGGAAGGAAACTTCAGGCCAATCAATTTAATCAGTGTAAAAATGGACTAAAGAATAAAAACAAAAGAATCATATCAATTAATGCAAAAAGCATTTAACTAAATTAAATTTCAATTACTATTCTCAGTAGAAAGTGCTCTAAATCACTAGTAATCTGAGAAATGCAAATGAAAACTACTTTAAGATTTCACCTGACACCAGTCAGATTGGCAAAAAAAATGAAGAAAATAAACAATAATAGACGCTGGAGGGGTTGTGGAGAGATAGGTACACTAGCACACTGTTGGTGGAACTGCAGACTGGTACAGCCCCTCTGGAAAGCAGTGTGGAGAATCCTCAAAAAACTAGGGATGAACCCACCATATGATTCAGCTATTCCTCTTATGAGTGTGTTTCCAGGGGATTTAGAATCAGCACATTACAGTAACACAGCAATATCTATGTTCATAGCAGCTCAATTTACAATAGCTAAATTATGGAAACAACACAGATGTCCCTCACTGGATGAATGGATCAAAAAACTGTAGTACATATATACCACGGAGTTTTACTCAGCAATTAGAAACAATGATATTGCAGCCTTCAAAGGTAAATGGATGGCTATGGAAGAAATCATGCTGAGTGAAGTCAGCATAATCCAGAGAACCAAGGGTCGAATGTCTTCACTCATCTATGGAGGCTGGAGCTAAACCCTGACCATTGTGAAAGGTGGTCAACTCTCATGTATTAAACCCTGAAAAGGTGTAGTGACATACAACCTAAGGCAATTGTAGAGATGTATTGGGAAGGAGAGGGGAGGGGAAGAGGGACAAGGGTAGATAATTAGGGGGCGGTTTCTAGGGGGTAAATCTAATTTTAGGAATATAAATATATTATATTGTTTTGTTGGAAACATGTTTGATTGTTCAACAAATAAATTTCTTTTTAAAAAATCACTCAAAAAAATTCTCAGTAAATTCCAAATCTAAAGCAAGGTCCCAAACCTGAAAGAGGGCCTTTACCAATACACCAGTGCTAACATTATATTTAATCATGAAAGACAATGCTTTCCTCACCTAAGCTTGGATCAAGGTAGAGATACATAGTCTCACCGTCTGTATTCGACATTGTTCTGGAAGTCCTAGCTAGTGCAATGAGGCAAGGAAAAAATGCAAACATTGAGAAGGAGAAAAATAAAGCAAATCCTATTTGTAGATGATATTATTCTCTGTGTGGAAAACTCCCAGGAATATACAAAAAGCAAGAAAACCCCTACAAATGAGGAAAACACAATATTCCTAGAACTCCGGTTAGGAAGGTCATAGAATGTTCAGCACTCAAAAATGAATCCTATGCAGCACTCAAAAATGAATCCTATGTCTACATTCTAGTATGGAAACATGAAAATCAACAATTTTATAGTATGCTTTATCATACTATCAAAATCATAAAAATAAAAAATCTAGCAAAATGTTAGCACTTTTATTTTTAGTTTATGCTGAAAACTAAAAATATTTTTGAAAGAAGAAAAAGAAGACCCAGATAAATAGACAAATATAGTGTTTTTGGTTTGGAACACTCGTTACTGGTAAGAAATCAATTACTCTCCAAGTAATAGATTTATCACAGCCAAATCAAAATAGTTAAAGGAATTTGGTTTTCACAAATTGATAAGCTTAGTCTCACATTGGTATGAAAAGAAATCAATAAGAATAGCAAAATAATTTAGAGAAAGAACAATGCTGAAGGATTCACACTACCAGATTTCTACATTTACTAAATCTGATAAAAGTTTTGGTCAATGCACAGACACATAGATCAATAGAGAACAAGAAGTTCAGAAATAGACCCACTCATAAATGGTGAATGAATTTGAAACAAAGTGGCAAAGCAATTAGCAAAAGATAATCTTTTAAAAACTGCTAATAATAAATATCCATTTAAGAATCATTAAATGATTCTTACCTCATACCATATGCCAAATTAACATGAAATGGAGCATAGTCATAAATGGAAAATTTAAAATTACAAAATTCAGGGAGACAATGATACTACAGGTACAACAAAAGTATGATCTATCAGAAAGGATTTAATTCACAAACTGTACTTCCATCATATTAAAATGTTTATTTTCCTAATATGTCATTAAGAAAATGAAATGAAAAGCCACAACCTAGGAGAAATTATTTGCAAATGCTGTATCTGATGGATAATTAGTGAAGACAATACATGAAGAACTCCCAAATTTGAAAATTAAAAAAAAATTTTTTTTTAATTAAAAAAAAAACCTTAACAATTGGGTCAAAGGTTTGAAAAACACTTTACCAAAGAAGATACGTAGATGAAAAATAAACACATGAAGAGATGCCAACTTCCTTACATTTAAGAAATGCAAGTTAAAACCACAAAAAAAAACACTATATACCAGTTTGAATGGCTTTTTCAAACCCTAAAACAAACGTGGACATGCAGGAAAACAAAAACTCTTCTGCACTAAAGTGAGCATGCAAAATGGTGCAGCTACTCCAGAAAACACCTTGGCAATGTCTTCCAAAGTTAAAAATACACTCACTAGGGCTGGAGTGGCGGCTCAGCAGTACTGCACTTGCCTGGCATGCATGAGAACCTGAGTTCAAATTCCAGCACCACATAGGCAAGTAGTGTGGGAGCGATGAAAAACTAAATAAAAATTGATTCTCTCTTTCTCTCTTTCTCTCTCTCTCTTTCTCTCTCTCTCTCCCTCTCTCCCCCTCTCTTTCTCTCTCTACTTTCCCTCTCTCTTTAAAAAAGTACACTTACTATATTGGTCAGTTCAAGCTGTCATAACAAAATACCATAAAGTGGATGGATAAAACAACAGAAAATTTTTCTTATAATTCTGGAGTCTGGAAACACAAAGTCAAGCTTATGACCCATCAGTTCTGCAGACTTGCAGAAGGCCACCTGCTTGCTGTGTCTTCACATGACTTTTCTTCCATACCTGTGGTGAAAGAGTGAGAGATACAGACATAGAGACAAAGACAGAAAAAGAGCAACTCTACTGTTTCTTCTCATGTGGACACAAATCCTTTTGGATCAGTTCTGCACCCTTATAATCTCCTTTAGCCCTAGTTGCTTTTGGGAGGGGCCCTATCTCTAAATACAGATGCACTGGGGGTTATGGCTCCAACACATGAATTTTGAGAGGACACAGCATTCAATCCATGAAACATACTGTATGACCGTGCTGGAGCAGTGTCTCAGCAGTTATGGTGCTTGCCCAGCATTGGCAAGTTACAGAGGTTCAAACTCCAGCACCTACGTACACAACTAAGTGTCAGAGCAATGAAAGCCAGGTGAAAAACTCAACTCAAATTTTAAAAAATTGATTCTGCCTCTCTCTCTCACTGTCCTTCTCTCTTTAAAAAAAAAAAATACTGTATGACGGAGCTGGAACAGTGGCTCAGCAGTTATGGCGCTTGCCCAGCATGCTCAAGGACACAAGTTCAAACCCTAGCACCATGTACGCAACGAAGTCTCAGAGCAATGAAAGCCACATGAAAAACAAAAAATAGAATTGTTTCTCTCTCTCTCTCTCTAAAAAACAAAAAGCAAAAAAAATATACTGTATGACTAATCATACAGTTATATTTGTCCAAATAAAATTGCAAGCTACATTCACAAAATCCTATATACAAATGTTATATCAGCTTAATTAGTAATCCATCAAACTAGAAACAACCTCAATGTCCTTAAACTGAGGAATGAATTAACAAATGATGGTTCCTCAAAATAATTAAACACTACTCAGCAATAAAAATGAGCACATTATTCATATACAAATATCAGTGGTGTGAGAGGCTAGAGTCTAGGTAAGTATTAACTACAAAGGGTGCCAGGGAAATTCTTCACAGAAGATTGAACTCTTTGATATCTTGTGATGGGGGTTACAAATACTGAATGCATTTGTCAAAACTCAGAACTGTATACCAAAATTAATTATTTTTGTTGTATATAAAGTATACTTTAGCCTTAAAATCTAACAATAACTGTTTGGTTTTTATATTATATTTTGGGGGTTCTAATTTTATTATTTTATGACCAGAAAATGTGGCATATAAGGTGTGTATTTCAGGAAAATTTAAAGGGTTTAATTATAATCAATGAGCTGTTTAATATTAATTAATATACCCTGATGTTAACAAAAACATGTAGTAATTACATACAAATATTTTGCTAGATGCAATTGTGTATATGTGTATCTGTGTATGGGTAAGAAATGCAAAATATAGTATTCCAACAAAAGTATCAATTTGTAAAATTCTTGTATTTCTAAGGTTTCACTTTATTGTTTCACTTGTTATATTTTTCATACAATTTTTCAGTTGGAAAACTTTTGTGTATGATATATTTTCTATCACAAAATGTCCCATCTTTCCTCCCCTTCTTGATATCTCAGGTACAGAATAGACTAAGAAAAGGCAAGTTGAATGTCCAAGATTGTGAAACAACTATTACACAAAAACTAAGTTTCTTACACTTCTATTTTCTGTGCCCAGACAGAATACAACAATGAACACTTAACACGTGTCTCTAATGAGGACCTCTGAGGAATGGACTCAAGAGGTGCACAAACTTGGCGATGCTCTTCACGGAAATCCTGATCTCCAGAGAAGGAGGATTTATTTATTTTCTCCCAATCATCCAAGCATGACAAGAGAGAGTCTTAGCGTCTCATTCTAAGTGTTCTCCTCCAGTGAGAAATAGTCCCTTTGTTCTCGGCTTCAGCCAAGAGCTATACGGTTCTCCCAGGTCCAGCATGGAACCAGCAGAGACAGAAATTTGCAAAAGCCCCTGACAGCAGCAGACAGCAGCCAGGTAAGAAGAACTGGAAAGCCTAGCATGCACGAGGGGGGCCCGGGTGCTGTCCCAACAACACTCAAGCACACAAACCAAAAGACAGGGAAAGCAAGTAAGGACACAGTGATCTCCACCAACAGCCATTTCATCTGGACAGAAACAGGTGGAATGACATTTGAAAAGAAAGAACCACTAAATTCATCTGCATCTAACCAAGTTCAAGAGAGAAATGATTCTCAGTCTGACATGCACAAGCTTTCCCCATTTAGGATTTACTGTTCTGTGCAGAACAAAGCAGGTACGTTTTGCAGATGGGAGGAGAATAATCACGCAGCGGATACAGGAAGGAGACAGTGAGGGTGAGTGGTACTAAGAACAGTGACTGTGCGTTCCTAAAAAACTTGGCCAGAAGCTCAGAGTCAACAGCCCTACTACCCACCAACCCAAAGGACAGACTCTGTCATACATGCAAGGCCCTCATTCTCTCTCCCTCATCTCTGCAAGGGATTCCAGCTATTTCCCTATTTTAACCACTATGCTCTGTGATCTCTAATGAAGTTTCTCAGAATTAGGTTACTTGGATGTCAATCTGAGCCCCTTGAGAGGCTGTACAGAGACTAAGCAGACTTAGTTTTAAGGAGAGAGACACACTCAGTGATGCAGATACATCAGAACCCTCAGACACACAGCAGCATGACTCACAAGACATCAGCGGGTGAGAGAAGTCATCAATATACTTAAGTCATGGAATCTAATGGTTCTTGCCAAACTAGCGGTAGGAGCACTCTCTCCATTTCAAAGGATGATTAAAGAATATCCAATCAGAGCATGAGGAATTAGGTGCCTGACCTCCTGTGATGTAGTGTTTCTGTGAGGAAGCTAATTTTGCTGGAGTTAACCACAAAATGACCTTCCTAAGGCAAGAAGATCTCTTAATATAGACACTGTAACACAACAGTATATAATAATTTCACCTTCTTCTCAATATTTGGCCTCAGCAATTCTAAGACGATAGGATAAATCCTTCCTTCCTTCCTTCTTTCTGCCTCCACCATGACAAACTATCTATCCTAAAGACCCAAATACCAAGGCTCTCTCTTGTTCATCTTAATGGCATACCCCACTCCTTCCTTCACCCCACGATGTATACATTCCACCTTAACCACATTCCAAAAGAGAATTTTCAAGTTTTTTTTTAGCACAGTTTTGCCTGCTTTCTTTCTGAAAGTTAATCCAGGGGGAAAAAAAGATTTCACATCTCAGCCCTTTACCCTTACTTTCGCTAATTTAACTCTCAAATTGGTAGCTACCTTGCTATCTCCATAAATGGATATCATGCAACTTCCACCCACAGTTTTCCCTACAATTCCTCTGCCAGCAGATAAGCCTCCTCACACAGCTGTTGCTGCCTCATACTCTTCCCTGGTCATCAGGCTTTGGCTCTCACAGGGAAGGCATATCCTCCCCTCTCCTGTTTAAACACCAGGAATTATTCCAGGACCATGCACTCATGTTTTTCTTGTCCCCCTTACTATGATGATTTCTTAGTCCTGGGATTATTTTTGTATGCACTACATGAATTTGCTTATCATCCCCTTCATCCCAGACCAAAAGGAGTCCAGATATAGTAGGAATCCGTCTTTGTTCTTCTGACCAGGAGAAAGGAAAAGGAAACTTCACACAACTACCTGAACAGCACACTCACGTCTTCGACCAGTCATGATCTCCAGTGACATCATAATGATAGCTAAAACACTGATGACAAACCACCAAACAAATCAATCAAAGCCCACAGATTTTCCAAAATCTGCTAAAAAAGCAAGATAAAATCTGTAGGTTTATAGTGTTGCACTTAATGCAGAGCTTGCCACTTGGTTAAATTTTTAATACATGATAGCTAATCAAGCTCTCATTAACAACTTACTTCAGCTAGATTAGATCTCTAATATGGGCTCTGTGAATCTGAGTAAATCAAGTAACTACCTCAAGGCTCAGTTTATTCATCTGTAAAGTAAAATATAACACCTCAACTATTTGACTAAGTTAAATATTATACAAGAACAAACATAGGATGTTTAGCAAATAAGAATGGAATTAATAAACCTATAGCCATTATGAAATTCCAAAGAAATTAACTAGGCTCTTTCTATAAAATTTCACAAGATAATTCAGTTTTATCCTCTCTCTTACCCTGCACAAAAGTCAGTTAAAAATAGATCAAAGACCTAGAAATAAGGTCAGAAACTTTGCAATTGCTTGACAAAAACACAGGGGAAACACTCCAATAAATAGACACAGGCAACAACTTCCTCAATGGGTCTCAGAAAGCTCTGGAATTAATACCAGCAATCAATAAATGTGATGCTGTCAAATTCAAAAGCTCCTTCACAGCAAAGGAAGTAATCAATAGTGTGAAGAGAGAACCTACAGAATGGAAGAGCATCCTTGCCAGCTACTCTCCCCACAAAAGAATAAAATTCAGAAAATATAAAGAGCTCAAAAAGTTAACATTGCCAGGTACAGTGGTCCACACCTGTAATCTCAGTGACTTGGGAGGGTGAGACAGGAGGATCCAATTTCAAGGCAAGCCTCCACAACTTGGCAAGACAACTTAGTGAAACCTGGTCTCAAAATTACAATTAAAAAAATTAACACCAAAAACACAAATTACCCAATCATGAAAGGGCAAGTAGACTACAAAGACACTTCTCAAAAGAAGTATAAATGGCCAAGAAATGTATAAAAAATGTTCAACATCTTTATCCATCAGGGAAATGCAAATCAAAATCACACTAATTTCATCTCACTGTAGTTAGAATGGCAATTGCCAAGAATATAATTAACAGTATACAGGGGGAAAGAACAATTATATATTGCTGTTGGGAATGTGAATTAGTATAGTCCTTATGGAAATCAGTATGGAGGGTCTTCAAAAGAATAGAACCACCATGTGACCCGGCTATATCACGTCTCGGTATTTCCTTAAAAGAACTAAAGTAAAAAAAATAAATAAATAAATGAAAAGAACTGAAGTCAGCATGCATACAGATACATGCATGCCCATGTTTACAGCACCAGAAATCACAATAACTAAGTTACAGAACCAGCTTGGGTGTCCATCAACAGAAATACAGAAAGAAAATATGACATACATATACACAATGGAGTCATACTCAGCCATAAAGAAGAATGAAATCATGTCATTGGCATGAAAATGGATGTAACTGGAAAGCAAAATAAGTCAGATTCAAAAACCTAAAGGTCATATGTTTTCTCTCATAGCTGGTCACAGTTGGATATTAGAGAGAAAAGTGGGGAAAGGGATCATCTATAAAATTTCATGAGATAATTCAGAAGCATGGAGAAGGAGATCAGGTTCATTGAGGAAGAGAGAGCAAAGAGAGGTACTAATGAATTAAATTAATCAAATTATATAAAGTAAAAATATGACTCAATGAAACCCACTATCTGTATGATTATTAAACACCACTGAAAACATTTTAAAAATATAATTCTAGTTTAGTTAACTATGAATGAATAAGTAAACTGTTACAAACTATAAAATTTTTTGGCTCAAACATCAGCCATATGATGACACTCTATGCCCCACAGACATGGATGGAGACAATCAGACCACAGTTACAGAATTCCTCCTCCTGGGACTCTCTAGGAACTCAGAGCAGGAAGACATCCTCTGTGGGCTTTTCTTGGGCATGTACCTGGTCACCATTATGGGGAACTTCCTCATCATCTTGGCCATCAGCTGCGACCCTCATCTCCATACGCCCATGTACTTCTTCCTGGCCAACCTCTCCAGTGTCGACATCTGCTTTTCATCAGTCACAGTCCCCAAGATGCTGGTGAATCACGTAGTGGGAAGCAAGTCCATCTCCTACAGGGAATGTATGTCCCAGATATACTTCTTCAACACTTTTGGCAACATGGATGGGTTCCTCCTGAGTGTCATGGCCTATGACCGTTACGTAGCCATCTGTTGTCCACTCCACTACACCTTGATCATGAGGCCCAGACTCTGTGTCCTGCTGCTGGCTGTATCTTGGCTCATCACCAACCTGCATGCTCTCTTACACACTCTTCTCATGGCACAACTCACCTTTTGTTCCAACAATGCTGTGCACCATTTCTTCTGTGACCCCTACCCTATTCTCAAGCTTGCTTGTTCTGATACCTTTATTAATCACTTGATGGTCCTCACTGAGGGTGGACTGATACTTCTGACACCGTTTACATGTATTGTCATTTCATATGCTTACATCTTCTCTAATGTGCTGAGGTTGCCAAGCGCACAAGGGATAAGGAAAGCCCTATCCACCTGTGGGTCTCACCTCACTGTAGTCTCCCTCTTCTATGGGGCAATCCTGGGGGTCTATATGCGCCCTTCATTCTCCTACTCAGTTCAGGACACAGTTGCCACCATCATCTTCACAGTAGTGACACCTCTGGTCAACCCCTTCATCTACAGCCTGAGGAATCGTGACATAAAAGGAGCCTTAAGGAAGCTAATTCTCAGGTCCCAGAAATAGAACATTTTAGAACTGAGAGGACTTGGACATCACACATTTTTCCAATTATACAAAGACAGAAAAAGAGGCCCACATAAGTAAAAAGCAAAAAAGAGTGGAAAAAAGCACCTGATACAGGTAATTAATGCCTGTAATTAGTGATATGTAGTCATGGTCATGCTTATAAATCTGAGGCAGACAAGAATTCATAATAATAAAGCTAATGATTTATTATTTATAGAAAGGGCTAGTTCTTTGACACTCATTTTACAGACAAGAAAAGCAAAGGTTGAGAAATATTTGGATCTGCATTTTTTATGACCTCATAAGATACTGCCAACCCCATTGATCTGGGAATTTCAGAGAATTTAGAAGTGTCTTTCCCCAGACTCAACCATTCACTATGGCCTCCAATGAAGATATGGTACCTTATCTGAGTTACTGACTCAAAGTTAACTTGCCAGGACCATACCACCTGTAGCTCTTTATTATAGAATGGTGCTCACTTTCCATTCTCAGGGTCTTTGTTTACTGCTGGGTTAGGCAATGCTTCCTCTGTTCCACACTAAAGCATCTCCTTATATTTCTCAAAGCTACCAACTAACTCGACATTTTGGTGTTTTGTTTTGCAGCTTAAGTACCAGTCAAGGATGGGAACCAGGAAGCTACAAATAGTAGCTATGTTCCCCTGAGAAACCTTGCTTTTCCTTCAAGTTCAGATGGGCTACAGAAAGCAGGAATTCCCTTGAAGTCACTAGGCTTACTATGCATCTTACAGATACTGGGACATGAAGTAATTGCAGAATTGAGATTGGAAACCAGGATTTCTTATCCCAAGTCCAGAGTTTATTCTACTTTGTGCTGTCACAGATGCAAAGATCCAAGCTCCTCCTCCTATTCCACATCTGAACTAACTGCCCACAATTCCCACCTTTTCTTTCCTGATGTCCAGACAGGACTCACCTAAATCACCAGTGTCAGTCTTCAATAGCCCTCCCCCTACTGGCCTTCCTGCCAGCCACTTCCCTCCTTTCTCCATTTCCTCACTCTCATAGCTCATCAGTACTCATCGTTCTCACCATCACCTCCTGACACCGACCAATTCTAATCTTGATCCCAGCCACAGCCTTATGGACAATCTCACAGCCTCCCAGCTTTCCCCAGCACATAGGCTCAGTTTTATCTTCCTAAGCATTCATTGTACCCTACCAACCAATACTTACAAAGAATATGGAGGAAGGGCTGGAGCGGTGGCACGGCGGTTACTGCACTTGTGGCACTTGCCTGGCATGCACAAGTACCCTGGTTCAAATCCCAGCACCACGTACACAACTAAGTGTCTGAGGATGAAAGTCACAAGAAAAACTAAATAAAGACTACTTCTCTCCTTCTCTCTCTCTCTCTCACTGTCCCCTCTTTCTTAAAAAAATAAAATATGGAGGAGAAGATAAAACCCAATATTCTTTCCTTGAAGTAGAAAGACAAACAGGATTGGGACTCAAGCTATCCCCCCAACTTTCATTCTCATCAACTTATATAAGTCTTTCTTCTGTAATGCATCGCTCCAAATTCTCTTCCTCTTGATTTTGCCTGGTATCTCCTGAAAGGCTCCCCTGATTTTTTTAAAAGCCTAATAATTCTTCCTTTGCTTTAACAAATCCCATCCCACAGCATGTGTGGAGCACACCACACAGGACTGCCAGAACCAGAGTGTGGGAGCTCCCAGGAGAATGCATGTTGGTGCCAGTGGGGCCCCAACTGCACATGATAAGCTTACTGTATTCTTCTGTTCTCAGTTTTATTTTATAGGTAGTTAGTGAAAACATTAGATATTATAATGTGGACCAAATGCAAGTCTTTAAGGTTGCATGATCTATTTTGTTCTCCTCATAGTCTTTCTTGGATTTTCCATATCTTCAAACATGTTTCATCCCATTATTACCTTACATGTTTATTTTGAGAAAGTTCCATAGCTTGTACATGAATATTTCCCCTACAGTGCTCAGTGGAATTCCAACACCTCTAAGTAATCATATATTGAAGAAACACTGGATATATGTTAAGCAACTCTCATGGATGAAGAAAACCAAAATATTTCTCCCTAAAATAGAAGATTATTGATCTTCAATCTTAAATGGTTAAAATTCAGGAGCTCCCTCTTCTTTTCCCTCTCTTTGCCTAAAGGCAGGACAAAGATTCACACAAACATAAGGTCTTTCTGTCTTTCAATGTTTCCTCCCTAACCCAAGGGTGTAAACTCTCTGCTACTGATGAAGCTGCTGCTTATCAACCCAGAGATGCTACTAACAGATGCCAAAGGAAAGTGTGCAAGTATTCTAACCCTCCTATATTTTCCCCCTCTGAGTCCTCTTATTTATCACTTCTCTCCTTTCTTCATTTCCTCCCTCTCAATGCTAATTGCAGGCACTGCTCCCATCATCACCTCTTTCCTCACTGGGTCCTGACACTGACCAATTCTTACTTTGATGTCAGTAACAACCTCATGGGGACTCTCATCTCACTGCCTCCTGCATCTCCCTGTATATTAGTTCTGAACTTTTTGAAGCCAGAAACTTCTTATCCTTTGCCTTGACACACTAAGGTTTACTGCTCTTCATTAAAATATCATTGAACAGAGTCCCAAGCTACTGCTCTGAGATATGGTTAGTGTCCTGATAGAGTTGCTCTATTCCTCCAGGACAGGAATGGCATGAATTTTTAAATTTTCAATTATTTTTATCCTGTTGATCTTCTTTTTATTAACAGAAATCTCTCCCAGCTAAGAACCAATGAAGGCTAGGAAATGAAATTATATTTTTCTCCTATTCTTGGAAATTGGAAGGTGACAGTCCCAGTGAAAGCAATAGAATTTTAAATTTGGAGAACTAGAGTGCTGGAGAGGTTACTCTAGGATGTAGAAAGATTTTATTGAATACTTGGACCCAATCTGGTACAAGATTGAATAGAAAGAACCATAATTTGGGGTATAGTTTTTATTCCTCACTCTCTCGTCCTCAAGTCTCAGTCAAAAGTTGGGTGTGAGGAGGTGGATGGAGATAGAGGGAAATCAGGGGCTGGAGTGATGGCTCATCAGTTGGAGTGCTTTCTTGGTATGCACAAAGTCCTGGGTTCAAACCCCAGCACCACATATACAACTAAGTGTTAGAGAAATGAAGGCAAGATGAAAAAAATTAAATAAAATTGATACTCTCTCTTTCTCTCTCTCCTCTCTCTCTCTCTTTCCCTCTGTCTTAAAAAAGAAAAAGAAAAAAATGAGAAAGAGGGAAATCTGTGAACATATTAAAGTTCATAGAGCAACAGGGAAAATTACTCTGTCTACATTCCCCCTGCCTTCATCCCATATAGTCATTATTGGCCAAACCAAAAAGCCTGCCTGAAAGAGGTAATGGAATCCTGCAAGGACAGCAGTGTGGTCTGAGTGAAAAGAAAAGGTTACTGTCTTGCTGTTCCTGTTCATGGTGTGACCAGTTATGCCTGACATGAATGTGAGCCTCGTGTCTTTCATTCTCCTACTACTGGTGACCACCTTCTACTTCACCAGTTCCCTACATCATTTCTCATGAGCCATCTGTATAGGGTGAGTTTATCAGGGACAGGAAAGTTTACTCAAGAGGTCCAGGTAGAATCAACCCTGATTATAGTTCTGTCATGTGAGGCACTCACAGGACAAGAAATGCTCATTACTTAGAGCAAAGCATATGAGGGCTCTCTAGTACCTTCTCTGCCTAGAAGCAGATGCCAGTCCAGGCTTACAGAGTGTTCCCCAGGTTTGGTTAGGAAATCAGAATTTTTTCTGGTGATTTTCCATCTAGGGCCTGAGATAGCACAGACCAGGCCTGTGCCAGGAGCCTCCTTTCCAGCAGCTTGGACTTCTTGGACCACACCCTCTTCCCCAGAAGCAATATCCATCTAGTTCTAATTAGCCATTGGAAGAAAATTCTTTGCAAGCCAGTTAAAATGACTTGTGGAGAAAAGTTTAACGTGAGCTCAATGAACATTAATTGAGGGTCATCCCAGCACAATGCCTCAGATATTGCTTTACCCAGAGGGACCAGGAACTTCTCCATGCCATTGCCATTGGTGATATCTTCAAGTTTCCTGGAATCACCTCACTTCAACTTGTCCTTAAAGTTTCTACTCTACAGCTAAGCCTACCAGCTCAACTTCTAGGAGAGCAAGGCTATACTGTTTCTGAGCTGAAGAAGTCACTCCTGCCATTTTTCTGAATTTTGAAATATTATAGAGATTGTTATTATTCTTCTGTATAATTTTGTCTTCTGGTTCTTCAAGATTTTTGGCACATTATCTCACAATGCCAATCACCCTTCAGCAAATGACTTCATTGTGGCATTGATTTTTTTGCCACATGGATATTTAAAGCTTATTTTATCTAACTGATGAACTCTAAGTCTTTATCAATCTCCCTGTCAGGTTGGAGATAATGTTCAGTGGTAGAACATTTGCTACCCAGGTTTAATCCCTAGCACTGCAAAAACATATAAGTACATAAAGATAACTGACTATCTAGACTTATTTCTTCCTGAGTCAGTCTCGGAGCACTGGCAATCTTGTTTTCAAACAGCCATGTATTATTTGCTTTGAACTTCATGCTTATTTGTGTTGCTAGTCAAAAAGTACTGGTTTGGACTGGTCTCTTCAAGATGGCGATCTGAAGACAAAAGACCTCCCCTGCACCCTCGTGACTGATCAGGATATCTCCGGCTTCTCAACAGTATTTTGAGGTGCGTTTGGGGGAATAGCATGGTGAATCACCAGTTCTAATCTTAGCGCTGGTTCTGGGGAATAGAGACTTAGGAGTGGCCGGGGATTCTTTGTTCCGCGCTACTGCCATGGTGGCTGTGGCTGGCCCGCCGGCCGGCGTTTGGACTCTCCAGCCTACGTTCCCGCCAGCCTGAGTCACTTCTGCAAAGAAAAACCCGCACAGCTTTAAAGACAGCGTTCTGGCGAGGACACCTCCTGGACCTGCGCTCTGCCTGGCAGCAGGATCAGTGACTGGAAAGAGCTTTCATACAAGCACAGAGCAGCGGTTAGCGCAGAAGAGGCGGTGTGGGAACTGCAAGGCTTGTACTTTAGGCTTGCTAGTTACCGCACGCCCAGCCCGCCTGATCAGGGCAAGACCTCTTTGGGATTGCAAAGCAAGCTCTAAATACTCCGGCTGGAAGCAGCAGAGATCAAAGGTGGAAACAGGACCAGAAGGCCTGGCTGAAGCCCTGAAGAAGGTGTGGGAGCAGTGAGGGAAGGGGAGCATCCATTTTTAAAACCACACTCCCTCTCCCGGACCCACAGC
>PVKS010036684.1:0-19168 GCA_004027875.1 Aplodontia rufa
TGGTTTATCTATGCTTTGGCATGACCCCTGGATAACAAAGTTTATATACATTGATTGCTACTGTTTTGATAATGTTTCCCCCTCAACTGTATCTCTATATACTTCTAATAAAAAAATAAAATAAAATAAAAAATGAAAAGAAAAAAAATGAGAATGCAGCTCAGTGTCAAAAAGCCCTGGGTTCAATTCCCAGTACAAAAGAGACAGACACTGGAACAAAGAAGGTGGACAGGGATTTCCCCAAAGCCTTCCCAGGCGCAGAGACCACGCTTGACCTAAGCCTGTTCCAGCCCAAGGTTTCACTGGGAGAGCGTGGGCTCCCCCTGCTGGCACCGAGGTGGAATGCTCTCTGCCACACGTTTTCAAAGCAGGCCTTCGGTGGGTGACCCAAAGCAAACACAGAACAAGGCAAGGATTCCTCTTGAAGAGTTGACTAAACACCTCTTCAAATGAAACCTTGATAGGGCCGGGCATAGTGGCGCAGCCTGTAATTCCAGCAGCTCGGGAGGCTGAGGCAGGAGGATGACAAGCTCAAAGTCAGCCTCAGCAATTTAGTGATGCCCTGAGCAAATTAGTGAGACCCTGTCTCAAAATTTAAAAACAAATAAATAAAAGGGCTGGGGATGTGGGTCAGTGGTAAGTGCCCCTGGGGTGAATCCCCGGCACACACACACACCCTGGGTACAGGTGAACAGGTGCAGCTTCTATTAGAGGGCAACTGGCAATGGCCACCCACATTTTATTTGGCTGCCACATGTCACGGACTCGCTGCTCCCCCTGCAGCGATTCATCCAATAGATTCTCTGGTGAGAAACGGCAATGCTGTGACTTGCTCCTTGCTCAAGGTAAATCTTCGGGGTGCAGAGTCAGCAAAAATTCCAGTTCAGTTGCTGCCAAGGCAAAGAGGAAATAAAGGCCAGGCCACTGTAAGACTGTGGCTTTCACAACAAAGTCAGGTATGAAGGGTTTTGAAGAAAACAGTGTCCCCAGGGTGGGGAAATACAGCTTCGGTCACACTGAGATGGACAGGAGAGGCAGAGGCTCCTCTGGACATCCGAGGGCTGGTTACAGAAGGTGGACTTCGGACTGCACAGCTGCAGCATGGACACTGTAGCTGGAGCAGCATGGTGGGAGGTGGGTGTTTGCTCTTAACTTCTACTAAATGTTAAAGGTTTTGCAGGAGCAGTCTCCATCGCTGACAATAATCGGGCCACATCAGGGCTGACAAAATGCTCCCATCCATCACAGAAGCAAGGTGAGAGCTTTGCACTGAGCAGCAGTGTTTTCCTCTCTACTTCAGTGGGATCCAAGTTGGCAAGTGTTTTGTGCCCTCACTGTAAGCATTGCCAGCGTTCATTTTTCTGTTACTGCAAAAAGCAAAAGACTTTGCCTCTGATACTATTTGAATTTTATTTCCAAATATGTATCACCCAAGATGCACCCTCAAATCAGATCTTCCTGCAATTAGGCAATTCTGAACACCAGGCTCACAAGGGGGCCAGCTCCCCAGCTCCCCACACAGCTGCAGATCTGTTTAACACCTGGGAATCTCACGCCCAGATAGCTGTGGGACAGGAGACCTGGTGGTGTCTTCAAAACCTGGAATTGTAAAACCGCTCAGACAGAGTGCTCTGTGTTTCTTAGCACAGCTCCAGGAAGCTTGACAAACTGATATTCACTGTTGGCAGTGTCCAATCAGGCCCACGCTGGAGTGTGATGCCTTCTCTCTGGGTTCTGAGCTGCCTACAGGCAGACGGAATCACTCCTGTCCAGCACTGGGCCTTGGAACACTGCAGGCGTTCCAGAAGCAGCCGTGAGAACGTCCAACACTGGGCCTATGCATCAGACTGTGCTCCAAACACAGCATACATCAACTTGCACAATCCCCATGACTACACTGTTACTCTCTATCTCCATATTAGAAGGAACTGAAGCACAGAGAGATTGCGTCACTTCCCCAAGACCATATAGCTCGTAAGTACTGGAACCTTGCTTCAGTCCCAGGTAGCCAGACTCTAAAACCTACACCCTTAGTGACTGTACCAGTGGTTCCCAAACTTATCTGCATATTAGATTCACCAGGAGCTTTAAATATACACCCCAGAGGGCTGGAGCGATGGCTCCGTGGTTACAGCGCTTGCCTGGCATGCGCAAGTACAACGGTTCAAACCCCAGCACCCAAGTACACAACTATCAGAGCAACGAAAGCCACGTGAAAAAACTCAATAAAAATTCTCTCTCACTGTCCTTCTCTCGCTAAAAAAAATTAAAAAATACACCCCAGAGATGGTGGTTTCACTGATCTTGGGTGTGACCTAGGCTTGGGCATTTTTTGGTGGGGATGTGCTGGGGATCGAACCCAGAAGCACTTTAACCCTGAGCTACATCCCCAGCCCATTTTTTCATTTTCTGACAGGGTCTCACTGAGTTGCTTAGGGCCTTGCTAAATTGCTGAGGGTGGCCTTGAACTTGTGATTTTCTTGCCCCAACCTCCCTAGTCACTGGGATTACAGGGGTGTGCCACCAGGCTTGAGGGGGGTGGGCAGCAGCATTTTACTAGTGATTCAAGTGAGCAGAAAAGTTTTGAGGACCACTGCATTCTATTATCCTGCCTCATTAGCCAGCTATGATTTGTCTGCTCTGTGTAGAACTGCCTCCAGGAATCTAAACAAGCTCGGGAAGTGGGGAGAGATCCACTACCTCTAGCAACAGCAAATTATCTTGGAGGGCAATGGACTGGAATCCCGAGTCCTGGAGGTGTGGGTCTGGGGCCTGGCCTTCCTGGGTTCCGGTTCTAAACTGGTGGCTGTGACCTGCAGCTGGGGAGCCTGCCCAGCTGCTCATTGGCCTGGTTCCTTCCTTCCAGGGCACGCAGGGAGATGGCATAGCCCAGGTGCCCTCCAAGTGAACTGCCGCCACCTGGCCAGACCTGACCAGAAGTGAAGCTTGCCTGCCCGCTCCTGGCATACTGGCATAAGCCGTCCTCCTCGCTCTTCCGCACATAGGTTTCAGGGAAGCGCTCAGGCTCCTGAGGAGGCAGAGCCACAGAGGCAAGGAGGCTAGGGTTCTCCCTTCCTACCTGAGGGAGAGCTGACAGATATCCCGGAGCAGACTGGACTCCATGGGAAAGAGACAAGCAAAAGCTTAGCCTCTGAGCCATTGTGGCCAGTCCTCCTGGCCTACTGTGGCTTGGGGTAGGTCACCTGTCCTAGGCCTGTTTTGTGATCTGCAGGGCAAAGATATAATACACAAACACCACAATGCAAGTGCCTGATGGCTCCCAGCCCTGCGTCCTGGCCCCAACCGGGAGGCTGGGCCTTACTGCTGTAGTTTCTTCCTATGGGAGACCCTGCAGGACAGCAAGGGCGGGGATTCGTCCCTCTGTCCACTTTACCGACCCTGTCCTCATCAGCAGCTTGTGTGTGTCACACTCCCTGGGTCCTTCAGGCTCAGGGAGGGGGCCAAGTGCTGCTTCTCGGGGAAGGAGGAGGGCATCCTGGTCCTGTGTCCCCAGGACACCTGTGAAAGACAGGAAGTGGCTCCTGACACATGAATCTGAGGAGCAGGGCGGCTGGAGCTCGAAGTCTCTACAGGGCCCACAGATAGCCCCAGAGGTTCCTGGGGATTCCCTTGCCCCTGCCTCATACCTGCCTGTCACCACACCCCCACCATGGGTTTCCAGCCAGGACCCTGGCTGATACTGCAAGTGTCCATGACTCAATGCATAGTAGAGCAGTCATCACATAGTGAATATTCAGCAAAGGTGTATATTCATTTATATATATATATATTAGAATTACCATTATCAGTATTTCTAAAACCAAGAAAAAGTGAGATCACATTGAATAAAGGACATCTTTAAATGCTAACCATGTGATCTTGGGAAAAATGACAGCAGAGGACAAGAGGATCACTCACTGATTCCCTGCTGTGGGTGAGGCAGTGTGTGGGCACCGTGAACACAAGCACACAGCCCACATGGGGGAGACAGGGAGGAGGGAAACAGACATGGACTCACGGATGAGAAAAGGGCCACCCAGTGTTTGAAAAGAGACAGGATGCTGCAGTGGAGGAGGAGGCGGCGGCAGGGACTATCTTGAAAAGGAAGGTAAGACCCAGGTGTGAGAGGCCAGGCAGAGCACCCAGACTGAGAAAGCACAGGGTGGCCTCAGGGTGCTCTCCAACCCTCCAACGTTTTACCAGGGGAGCTTCTACCCCGCGGTTTCTAAATGTGGTTTTGCCCCAACGGAGGGACATCTGGCCTTTTCTAGAGACATGTTTGGTTTTCAGAACTGGAGGTGGGAGGAGGGTACTCCTGGCATCTAGTAGGTAGAGGCCAGAGAAGCTGCTAAGCATCCTGCAATGTACAGGACAGCCTCATCCTGCCAAGGAACGATCAGGTCACAAATATCACAAGCTGCCATGGAGAGACCTCACTTTGGATCCTCAGTGTGAGAGGAATTAAGCTTAGCATTAAAAACAAAACAAAACAAAACAAAAAACTCCAGGTTCCTTAACCTCTGCTTACAGGCCTTCAGCGGCAGCACAGGACAAAAGCAGCTGGGGTACGCCCAGAGAGGGGTGAGGGCACACAGTGAGCACCTCAAGAGCCGTGAGTGAAGGCTGACTTGCCAGGGCCCCAGTAGCAACTTCTGTCACATCGAAGCTTCTTGCAATTTCTTTTTAAAAATGCCTTTTTAAATATCCTTTGATAAGTAAAATATCCCTCCAAACAGAACAGATTCATCAAGTATTTATCTAGGTCCATAAGATCAAAACTACAGGATGTATTTACCACAAGTTTACATTATAGAAGTAATAGTGAATGATATCCAAAAGGTGAGGAGTGACAATCATTATATACCATACATACAAGAGATATCGGTAGCAGGCAAACCTGAGTTGCCATCAGAAGTACAGGGTCACGGGAATGTCCTTTCCCAGTACAGGGTCTGACAGAGAGCTACTCCACTCACCTCACTTCAGAAAGGCTTTGGGAACAACTCTTGGTGGCAGACAAGGGTTATGTTTAAAGAAAAATCCAGAGAGTAAATATTTTGATTTTTTTCAAGCGTCTTCCTAATTTCATAATATTTTAAATAAGCACACTAACAAGTTGCATTTCCACAACAACAGTTACACAGCATTAAGCACTGTCATTCACAACCATGACTGACATAATTAGGAAATTTAGCAAAGATGGACAATGTCTACATGAATGCTTTCATACTTGTGGCAAGATAATGCAATGACTAAAATAAGTCAGGCTGGATCTACATAAAAGCTAAATTTGGTTCCTCTTCCAAATTTCTCCACCAAAAAAACAGTCCTGGGTGACTGGCAGGTTACCCAGGCCAATGTTCGTGCAAGACAAATCCTAGCAGAAACTGGGAGCTGCTGTTTCATACATACAAAATGAGGAGAAGCAGCAAAGCAAACATGCCTGGGGTGCGGAGCCTGCTATTTCAACCGCCCAGGCATCGCGTGTAACTGAGCCAGTGCACACACTTACCATCTTAGGACACAGCAGCTGCATTCTGGTCCTCACTAGGAGGCCAGAAGCTTGAAAGCCACGGGGAGGAGGCCATGATGCACCTTTAACTTCTACATTGTCAAAAACTGCCGACACTCAGAATGTGAATTGTTGATATCAAATTTCTCATCCCAAAAGAGGCCTATCATGAAGTTTATCAGAACGTTTTTTTCTGTCTTCAATTTGCAGACAGTGTGACAAAAGAAAAATAATTTGGGACTAGAAGTAGCTTTCACCTGTGCACGTATCTACCAAAGGGAGCAGTGTGCCCAGTATGATCCTGAGTCCTAAGATGAGTAAGTTGCCACGTTAAGCTCCACATTATTCCTGAACTAGGAGTGATCATACCTCCCAGTAAACTAAAACAAAGCTTCCTGGAAATGAAAACAAAGAATCCGTTTATTTCCTTCATCATATAATCCACACTATATAATCTTCCTTTGCAACCTAGACTTGAATGTGATGCCAACTGCTATGCCCATCTCATGTATTTGCACAGTCCCTTTAGTTTTTTTAGAGAGAGAGAGAGAGAACCAATTTTTATTTATTCTTCCTCTGGTTCTGGTTTCTGTGACGCCCAGTTGTGTGCGTGGCACTGGGGTTTGAACTCAGGTCCTCCTGCATGCCAAGTAAGCGCCATAACTGCTGAGACACTGCTCCAGCCCCAGTCCTTCACTTTCAAGGAACTTAAAAGATCAGCTATTCTCTGTACTGCTGCAGGTAAGGCCCTAAAAGCCACTTATAAGTGGCACATGGCAGGGGCAGGAAGCACTAGATTTTAGTATTATGCCATCTTAGACATACTGCTCCTTGGAAAGTTCTTTTTAAGTGATTTTGCATTATGAAAATATCAATGTCAAATATACTTACTGCAAATGGTGATCCAAATTGTACCCAAACTTCATTAAAATGAAAGTCTATTCCCATGATATCTGGAAGAAACTCAGTGTTTCTTCTCTTCTCAAAGGCCAATGTTCAGCCAGGCATGGTGGTGCATGCCTGTAATCCCAGTGGCTCAGGAGGCTGAAGCAGGACAGGAGGATTACAAGTTTGAGGCTAGGCTTAGCAACTAAGACCCTGTCTCAAAATAAAAACTAAAAAGGGCTGGGGATATGGCTCAGTGGTTAAATGTCCCCGGGTTCAATCCCTGACCAAAAAAAAAAAAAAAAAAAAGCCGGAGTTCAATGGATGTTCTACTTGCAAATAATAGTAACATGGGCCATACAGGAAGCAATATGTGGAGTTTCCAAGTCAGGTCAAGAGGAAGATACTGCCACGATCTTTGCTGCCTGTTTGTAACATAAAGTCACCTTAACACGTCAATAGCATTGTGGAGGCCTGACACTCCCTGGCAGGTCCTGATCAAGCCTGCTTACCTGGACTCCTTGGGGAGACTTGCAAGGACTCAACACTGGTGCATGCACAGTATACGCGGGTCAGAAGAGTCACATTCAGATTCAAGCACACAAGCAAAGAGACAATCAAAAACATGCCACTGAGACCCAGATGTGAAGTCGCCCACAGCTGCACTGGTGTGGTGCAACCAGAGTGCTCCCACTCGATGCCCAGTCTGAGACAGCACAGGCACATGCCATCACTCACACTCCTGGAGCCAACTGTCCCAAAATTCCCACTGGGCTTTGTCCTAAGAAACCCCTTCACTCACAGAGGGAGACACTGAGGCTTAGTGAAGACTCATATCTGTTTGGTGGCTTACATATCTAGCAACCCAAGGATCCTGCCACACTCCCTTCAATGTATCCTCACCACACCAAAGTCTGCGACTGAATTTTTTCTTTAAGAAGTAGAGGTGTTCAAATATGGACAGGCCCTCTACAAACACCTCAAGCGATGAGCACTGCGGCTAAACCAACAACGAACAGACCCTTGAGACCGCATCTCAGCAGATAGTTTATGTTCCAGACAGTGATTCCCCCAACCCCCAGAGCAGGGGCCGGAGGCAGGGATAGAAGACAGCTCGGAGACCCGTCATAAGGGCAGAGGTATGAACGGGCTTTATCAACTCAACTTGTTAAACGAAACAACTGGCAACTCGGAGGGCAAAGAGGATATTTCCTGCATACTAACTGAATGGAAGCATAACTTTGGGTTGAGAGATTAAGGACTTTAAACTTTGCACAAGCACTGTGCAGCCTGATTAATCAGGTAGCATACAGCATGGTCATTAGAGGAGCAAAGAGAATCCTGGAGCTGGTGAGCAAGGTGCCAGACGCACCCCAGCAGCTGGACTATTATGGTGGTAAACACTGTCACCATCTTCATGTTGGTCAGGACCATGCGACATGGACTCTGCTTAATAGGGACAGTGACAAATGGTTCCATGATGCCCTAGACAGGTAGTTATTCTGAGCACTGCCTAAGTTTTTCAGCAGAAGAAGGAAAAAAATAAATTTAAATGCTATATAACACCATTTTTGTGAATTCCAAATGTTTGGATTTTTGGATTGCATTGCCTTCCTGTTTAGAAGAGAATGGAGTTGATTTAATTTCATTTCCAATACCTAAGAGGAAATACAGCTCCAGAATCCAAATTCACTTTGATGATGCTCCCCTATGCCCCAACACACTTTAGGAAAATAAGCAGCAGCACATCACACAACTCTAACGGTGGGCGAATACCATTTCCGGTGTTTCTTTCTGCTTAATTACTCCACAATCATGGATCTCCCTTTCATTCCTTGGTAATGATTTACTCGATACTAACCACAACTGAGTTTGACAAAGTGTTTCCAAATACCTTGGGATAAATCACAACACTGCATCTATGAATATGCTCAAAGAAAAGCAAAATATTCATGGAAGCATAAAACAATTTTACCTTTAAATAAAAATACTTTATTCATTCCTGACAGGTTATCAAAATGTACACTGTTAACCAAGTAAAAATGATACTTTGAATTAGTTGACTGGCGCATGTTTTTAAGGATTTTTATTTAATTTTCAAAGAGTAAAAACCACTTCCAATCTCCCTTTCCACACATTCCTAACAAGCTTGCACTACATCTGCTTAAAGTTAAACATATAAACAACTTTAGGGGCCCAGATCATCACAGAACGCACATTTCCACGTAGACTCAAAGGAGGCCACCGCACTTGGGTACTGCGCTCTGCCACAAGCTCTCAGACATGTCCATTCCTCTTTGTGTTTTGTGTAACTTTGTAAATGACATAAAGAATATAGCACATGACTTGTATACGCACACATACACACACAAACACACACAGGATAAAGTGCAACAGGACAGATATGTCTGTGACATTTGCTTCTCCCAAGCCCCACTGCGGGACTGAGTGAATGGGCAGAGGCTGTTCTCGACATCTCAAGTGCACTGAACACTGAACAGGCAACCCAATGGGGCAGCTTGTGTTTTTATGCTGATATTATATTAAAAATCCTATTTTCTGTGATTCTTTTTAAACCTTGAGGACAATCACCTCACCAGAGCAGCACAGTGCTTTAGAATGCTCCAATGTTTCTGAGAACTCTACACTAAAAAAGAAGGTTTCCAATGACATCTTGTCTGTAACAAGGAGAATTATAGTCAGTTTAATAAAAGTAAGCAATACACTAACTTGGCAGCAAAGGCTTTAACCATCTTTGACAGCAGCCACCAAACATTTCTATAGGCAAGTACCAAACTAGTCCTAAAACGCCACAAGTTTTTGGTTGTATGTTGTTTTGACATCAAATTATTCAACTAAAAAATGCTTTTGTTCCTGAGATGAGCACAATAAAATTAAATGAATTCCCTCTAAAGCCGCCACCGGGGTGCTGTGCTCCTTGTTCCCACCCTTCTTCCCTTCACAAGGAGTCGCGTTGGAAACACCAGTCTTCCCCATGGCGCCATTTCTGTGATTCGTCCTGACGCACATCTGGTCTAATTTGGTTTCTCATGCCACCTAACACGTTTGATGTTGCTTCTGTGGCAACAATTAGAGGTTTCACCACTGCTGGGGGAATCTGGCGCAGGACTTCACCAACGGCACCAGTAACCCCTCTGCTCTCATGTTCTCGAGCTGCCGTTTCATAAATGGTCTGAGCCGTGTCTGTGATCCCCTGTACAGAGGGTGGGAGGTGGGGGGAGAAAAAGGGAATAAGTCACTGGTCAGAAATCTAAATTATCCTACACTATGCACTGTTAGTGTAGTTAATCAACACTGTAACTAGACAAAGAATTGCTTTTGAGATTATCCACAATAATTACTTTTACAACAAATTCTAACAAGGGAAAGAAGCAATTACCCTGAGTTAGTATTTTGTTGTGACACTAGTGAATGCAAAATGTAGGGAACCACAATTTCACATAGCAAAGCTCACAGAAGTACTTAGTGATCTGAGAGCAGCTTTCCTGGTTTGATTCATCATTCCAGTTAAACCCAACTTAGCAAACAAAGCTTGAACAAACACACTCACTAAAGGACCATGGTGATGGCTCCTCTGATACAATACAAAGAAAATTTAATTCCACTAAGCTCTAGAAAATTAATTGTTTTAAATAACTGGCTATGTGTTAGAAAAGATAACTAAGGAACATTCAATTACGATAAAAAGCTGAATAGAACATTCTATGGTATTGAAGAGTAAATTCTGAGAACAGAGCAGAAACCTGTGGTCCAAGGACTAGCGTCTGCAGCATCTCCATCTTCCTCCCCACTACGAAACGACACAGTCATGACTGCCACGCTCTGAGGCTCAAGGTGTAAATGTGCAGGACAGCGCAAGCAGGAAAGCCTCACATGCCTTCTGAATTCCTGCCACTTATCTGACTCAGAAATCCCCAAAAGGACTGTGAGGTACACAGGATGAAGGAACTTCAGGTTCTCCAGGGAAATCAAACACCTTGTCTGAACCCAGAATCCAGCCACCAGTTTGACAAGCTAACATATGGTTTTTACCCAGTGCAGCAAGCAACAACATGTAACAACCATGTGTCATACTCATACATACACACACACACACACACATACACACACATGCACAATGTCTGAAAAAACTATAAGAAACACAAGAGCTAGCTTTAAAACTGTCCAGATGAAACAGCCATGAGAGGAACTGTGAGTACAATTTATCCATTTCCCTGCGTCATCGTCCCAGGCAGTCCCCTTCCCCTCCCACACATGACAACAGGGGATAGTATGCTCTAGCAAAGCATCAACTTCACCAAGTTTGGGGACAAAAGCGAGTGCAGATTTCAGCCCCAATCTTTTAGCTGTGTGACCTTAGACAAGTCTTCTAAATGGGGAATGGAACACTGCCTGTCTCCTCTGGTGTCTGTTGGAATTAATTTCATCTAAAGAGCTTGATGCTGCTTGGAAGAAAGAAGTGTTCAGTGAATAATTCCCAGATGACCGCAATGATCTTACAAGGGACCTGACTACCACCAAACATAAACACATAGCATGGGGTGGGCAACTGTCTTCTGTTAAGGGCTAGATGCTAGGGGCCAGACAGTCTCTGTTCACATTTTTTTCTGGATTTCCCTTTTATGAGTCCTTTAAAATTGTAAAAACTATCATTAGCTTGAAGATTCATCCCCAAACAGGCATGGGTCAGATGTGACCTGCATGCTAGTCTGCCAACCCCTGATCTAAAGGAGAAGCTATCTATAACATCTGAGACTTTTCTCTTTGACTTATTAACACATCTAAACTGAAAAAGAAATATTTATCACCATCCAAATTCAGTCCAATCCAGCATACTCCCGCAATTCAACTCAAGCTTACTATTCTCATGCTCTCTTCCTTCATTCTTCCTACTGACAGTTTTAAAGACTGTTTTAGCTGCAGTTCCCTAGGTTCTAATCCTGGCCCTACCTTCTCCCCGCGGTGGGGAGTCCTTGTTCATGCTGAGTCTGTTTCCTCACCTTGAGGTCTTTAAGGATCCCTATTCACTTGGCACAAAGGAAGCACATCAAAGTGCATGTTAAATCACTATGCTGTCAGGCAAGCTCTCTGCAAACACTCCGTATTCATGTGCTGCTCCACCCTGCCGATAGCTGCCGCTGCCGACATTAGTTTTACAAATTCATCTGTTGATAATTGGCCTAATACTGCTAGTTTCGTCTTTATTCTCCATGATAAATCTCATTTTTAAAAGCTGAACTTTGGTTTTTCCCTTCCTTTATCATCTAATGAAATTCCTGGGCCCTACTCAATGGTCTTCCCACAGACTTGGCGACCACACAGGCTACTCCTGTAAGGTGAATGACTGGCCTACATCCTCTGTCATCAGAATATGACTGGGGAAAGATCTTTAATGAAATCCTAAAACAGGAATCAAAAGTAGAATAACCATAAATTTCTTTATGTCATATTTAAAAAAAACTGTTGAGCTGGGCATAGTGGTACACACCTCTAATCCCAGTGACTCAGGAGGCTGAGGCAGGAGGAACAAAAGTTCAAAGCCAGCCTCAGCAACTCTGCAAGACCCTGTCTCAAAATAAAAAAATTAAAAAAGGGTCAAGGGGATGTTCCTCAGTGGTAGAGTACCCCTGGGTTCAATCCCTGGTACAAAAAAAAAAAAAAAAAAAAAAAAGCCAGCCAGATAAAGCTACAGGATACCCCAGGCAACTAAAAGAACCAGCACTCAGTGGCACAACTGTCAGAGAGCCACTCAGCATGCTTAATACAGGGCAAGATCCCTGCAGCTACAACTCACCTGCTCGACCCCTAAGCAGTGTTTCAGGGGAAAAAACAAACTAAATGGTCACCAATACAAAAACAATAAACTATGGTATATTTATACAACAATACAATAAAGCCATTTAAATCAGACTCCAAGTATCATCATGGATATATCTTGAAAAAAGTGAATTGCAGTATAAATGATATCTTTGATGAACACCTAAAATATAAACACTAGTATGTTTTGCATATGAATATTTACCTAATAAAACTATAAAAACACATAGAAAAAATACGCATCACCTTCAGGTTAGTGAAGGCATGGGAATGGGATGAAGGTGGGCAGCTCACCCGAAAAGCTGCGAAAAGCTGCATTTCTTAAACAAACAGAACATTAACAGAACAAAGAATAGCTATGTTAAGCGCAGATGGTAAGCCAGGTGTGGTGGTACACACCAGTAATCCCAGTGACTTGTGCAGCTGGGGAGGGAAGATCTCAAGACTCAGCAACTTAGCAAGATCCTCTCTCAAAATAAAACATAAAAAGGAATGAGGATATTGCTCAGTGGTAAAGTACCCCTGGGTTCAATCCCCAGTACCAAAAAAAGAAATGAAAGAAGAAAAAAAAACAAAAACTGCAGATGGGACATCCACGGGCTTGTGTTTTCTACCACTCCCTGCTCGCATCTATGGTGGAGAACCTGCACCCCCCTGCTCTTGGTGGGAGCCTCTCAGTCATAACCTAGCCCTCTTCTCTCACTCCTTGAACATACATCACATGTTACTGGTGGCTGCACCCTTTCCACTCCCAGGAGTTCTCTGAAACACATGAACCATTGAGTGCTCGTTAGGTGCAAGCCAGGACAACACACCAACTGGCTGACGTTTCTGCTCAAGCATGTTCATGTACCTCTTTCACGACGCTGTAGGCCTTGGCCACACCTTCCCTCAGGTCAACTGGCTGGTGAGCTAAGCGGTGATGAGGAAACCTTTTGACCTTCTTGGGTTCAATAGAAAGAGTCCCAGGAGACACCATGTCATAAGCAGTCTCTGCTGCTGCCTGGTATTTTGTCAGAAGTAAGAAATAAATTAGAAGACAGTTTGGAGAGTTATGCACCAACAGAGCAACGGTGCACGCCTCCGGGCTGTGCAGCTTCCAGGATCTGAATTGCTTATGAGAGTTACAACTTCTATAACAAGAATGTGAAAGATAAAAGCTCCTGTCTGAACTGAGCTCACTTATTCAGTTCCTTCCTCTCTCCACAGAGAATACTCAACGCTTCCATGTTACTCTACGCAGTTTAATACTGAATGGAAACGAATCTTAATACCTCTCTAGTTCAATTGGTTAAGCTTTCTTGAAATTTAGCTATGATCTTTTCATACAGACTGGAGAAATAAATCCCCTAATTTAATGGTTGTTATTTATCTGAAACAGGCAAACAAATTTAACACTGCATTCCACTGTTTCATTCTACTGATTATATAATACTGGACAGCTAAACAATAAAATGATATTAAATCATTACAAATAAAACACCTAAGGGGGCTGGAGTGGTGGCTCAGCAGCTGCAATGCTTGCCTGACATGCATGAGGACACAGGTTCGAACCCCAGCACCATGTACACAGCGAAGTGTTGGAGCAATGAAAACCTGATGAAAAATTAAAGTTGATTCTTTCTCTCTCTCTCTCACTGTCCTTCTCTCTTTAAAAAATAAATAAATAAATAAAATAAAAAACACCTGGGGCAGGAGCAATGGCTCAGCAGCTGGAGTGCTTGCCTGGCAAGCACAAGGACCTGGGTTTAAACCCCAGCACCACATATACAATTAAGTATTAAAGAAACAAAGGCAAGATGAAAAAATAAAAATAAAATTGATTCTCTTTTTTTTAAAGAGAAAAGGACAGAGAGAGAGAAAGAGAGAGAGAGAGAATTTTATTGAGTTTTTCATATGGCTTTCGTTGCTCTGACACTTAGTTGCGTACGTGGTGCTGGGGTTTGAACCTGTGTACTAGCTCATGCCGGGCAAGTATCGCAACCACCAAACCACCACTCCAGCCCCCCAACCTTTCTTATAAAAACAAAACAAAACAAAAACCTACTCTCAACATTTTGTACACTTATATTTTCACAGCCTACTTTACAGCAGCTCCTCTTTGCGGACTGAGATGGACTGGGAGAGATACCTGTATGGTTTGGACCATTCTGTTTGTGAGCTCCAGAGCAGCCATTGCTGTTGAGGTGCCAAAGGAAGCAGCACCTCTCTGGAACCCTCTGACAATGCGGCCATCCTTCCGATACTGCTCTATTGGTAGCCAGACCAAGTCCTTCAGGCCTTGCACTAGAACAACGAACACAGAAGTCAACATGAGTACTGGGGTTCAGAACTGTTAGCATTCTAACCCTGGAATTTTTAGCCCAAAACTGGACACTAAGTTTTGTGTGTGACAGTACACATGTAGGGTTTTTAGAGAAATGATACTTATGTAGACTATCAAAAGCATTCATAACCTCAAGTGGGTTAAAAATGAAGACGAAGAAACAGAAAGCTCACCTAACTGCACAAGTGAATGCATGGGCCCAAGACCTCCCAGTATTCCTGGCAGCTGGTTCTTCCTGATGTCATTCAGCCATTCGGTGATTGCATACGAGAATAATTTGTCAACACCTAACAAACTGGAGTAAAGGACTATTAGCATAGAGAAAGGAGAAATAAATGTACACACTTAGATAAGTTTTTTTAACATAAAAGAAAATTTACGAATTATTTGAGCAAAATATTATAGATGCTCTGAAAACAACTAAAATTTTTTTAAATCAAAAACATAAATTGGCCACTTAACTCCCAATCTGCATTTTTCTCTACATATTTATATAGATGATAGTTAGATATAGACATGAACAGATAGAGAAAATCCAATAGTAATGTTACTAATTTTCACAAGACTTAGTATGTATATTGTTCCATTATCCTATTTTTTTAATATCTAAAGCTCTAGCACAGAATTAAAGTCTATAAATTGACACTGAGTATTTTTTCAAAAGATGTTAATTTACACTTTATAAAAACATTAGAAATATCCTAAACTATAGCTGTTTTTGAATACTAAGAATACTAGTACTCTATCCAAATGACTGACTTCCTCAGAATAAAAATTAGCCCTAACCAATGAGAATGCTTTAAAAATGAGCTCTCTGCAGGAACTCTGTACTTTAAAATCACTAAACTATGTATGCTTGCCGTGAGGCTCTACTTTTAATCCACTGTATATGAGCCTTAGTAACCTCACCTTTAAGCCTCCTACAATACATCAACTTACCCATGCCGATAAAAAAGCCTCTTCAGCTTTAGCTCTGAGCAGTTTAACTGGGCCAGGCCAATCAAAATCCCAGCTAATGTACCCTTTAAAATTAAAAACATTCAGATTAATCCGTAAAGGAGAGACTCAACGTTTAACATAGTTGTCAACATAATATTCATTAATAAAGCTAAAAAACTTAAAATATTTACAGAAAAAATATATTCTACAGTTATGTGCCAGCTAATATATACCAAATTATACTCATATTAAAGTAAATGATACTTAAATAAATTATTTTAAAAACAATTAAATTTTAAAATTATGTACTTTGATTTTTATATGTAAGTAAAGATTTCATATATATATATATGTAAAAACTATGACAGTACAAAGTTAAAATAAAATTGAATTCATTAGGAAAAAATGAGATAATTGTGTAGATTATATTTGAGCAAAATTTCCAAACCTGATCCATTGACACATGTTTGCCATGATAATCAAGTCGAATAGGAACTTCTGATGTGAATCTGAATTCTCTGGATATAAACAAAGAAAGGGAAATATTTATATTCAAAATCATTGATCATTGAAATTTTATGTAAATTAATTTGTTCAAACTGAAGAATAAAAATAAAACCACAAAATAAATCATGTGAATCTTTTAAGGCCTAAATGAAAAATGTCCTTTAGTTCAATTTTTTTCTTAATGTAAGGTAAGTAGTAAGGTAATTAGCTATTAGTCATTTGATAACTTTTACTTAATATATTTAAACTTTTCTCACAAAGACCTTTTCTTAATTTATTAAATAATGTTTAGTCTTAGCAAAATATATTTTGGTAAATATCTCCACTCATACAAATAAGAACAAATTAAAAGTGACCTTTATGATTAAATCAGTCAATCATCATCAAGAAGTAAAAAAGAGAAGAGGTAAGATGGTTCTTCTGGCTGGTGTGAAGCCATCAGGAGACCTGGCCTAAGCCCCAGCTTCATCAGTTACACGGGACACAATCGAAGGCAAGTGACTTAAACACTCTGAGCCTGTCTTCACCAGTAAATTTTTAAAATGCCACCTACATTGGTAAGTCTGGGTGAGAATTCTTAAAATTAATAGTTGTGAGTAGGATATCAACATACAAAATAGAGAATTCTGGGAGAACAAAATAATACTTATATACTGATGGCAAATAGCAAACAAAATGAGCTGACTTCTCCAAGCTGACTGTAATTGGACGTTTGGAAGTTGAAACACATTTTTTACCCATAGAATTAATTAATATTGGTGGTTAAATCCTAATCCATCTCACTAAAGTCCACCTAACCTTCAATAAAATAGAAATACTGCATTTACAGCAGTCTCTATTAGAAGCATGGATCCAAGGTCATCTCTCATTTCTTGAATGCTCATCCCCACCTATTTGTCTGGGCAATACACTTGGTACTCTTCTCCACTCTTCTCTTTCCCAGGACAAACTTCATTTTAATTATTGGTATGCTCAAGTAGAGATTTTTCACTGTGCCTAGGCCAAAACCTGGTGTATATGCAGTAAATGCTCAATGTATTCAAAACATGACAACACTTTCGAAACACTTTTATTGCTCCTTTGGGCCAAATCTAAGTCTTACCTCAGAATCTAGAGTGAAAGACAGAGAAACTGGGGGCTGTGCATGTCAACAGGGAAGTAATTCAGAGAACCAGAGAAGGTAGCTAATTGTCCTGCTCAATGCCAACATCCCTCCGTAATGCCAAGGCTCCATCCCCACCATCAAGGGTGGGGAAAGCAGACAATGGGAAGAATGAAAAGATCGGAGGAGGGAGAACTCCAGCATGTGGCCAACGGGCCAGGCAGCTGGGCAGCGTCTCAGCAAACAGCAGCAGTGCAGGAGACCTGGGCACCAGGACAGCGAACATTCAGTCAAGGAGGAAGGGTCAGGAAAGACACAAGAGTGATAGGGGAGAGTAGTCAGGGAAAATTAGGTAGAAAACCACCATACAAGAAAAGACAGGAATGCCAAAATCAAGGTGTGTAGAGAGGCAAAAGGACAACTTCATGATTGGGGAGGTAGAAAGACACCAAGAATAGTGACTAGGAAGAGGGAGACCAAGAGATGGGGGAAAGGGAAGAAGTTAGGAGGAAAAGGGAACTTCTGCCACAGACTCAATAGTGATGGATTCTGAATCAGGGCATAAGTCAGGGGGTATCACATGTGAATAAATACACCAGTTAACTATGTGACATTGCAAAGAAAAGGTGATGTCATCTCATGATAAGCTGTATACTTACACATTACAGAACTACGTTCAAAACTTCAAAATAACTTCATTTGTTATCAAAATTAAATTCCGTACCTAAAAAACACAGGCTGATCACTAAATGATGCTTCTTCAGCTGAGAAGTCCTTTTCCTCCGCTCCACTGACTGCCTCCATTGAATTGGCACTATCATTTTGGGAAGATTGTTTTGGCCCAGGTAAAGAAATAACCAGGTTTGGCTCCTTTGAGATACTCAAATGCCTTGGCAAACTGCAGGTGACATCAGCTCCAGGAGACTTTTTGACTGAAAATGTAATGTGCACATTTGAAATACTAGGTATGTTTCTTTAGAGCAACTGTTTAAATCAATCTTATTTAGTTACATTTCATTTAATAAACACAATTCCTGTTACAGAGAAAATTTGCTTCTCAGCAATTAATACTTTTACATAAACTACATTTGCATTAATAAACAAATGCACATATATACACAGGAATAACGATTATAAGTATATTCTCATGTATGTATGAACATGTCAAAATGAATCTCACTATTATATATAAGTATAATGTGCTAATAAAAAATAATCATTTCTCAAAAAAACCTACAACAATCAATCCAAGTACAGACAGTTCCAATTTAATGATGGTTTGACTTATGGTTTTTCAACCTCACAGTGGTGTGAAAAAAGTATGTGAATTTGGTAGAAACTATAGCTTGAATTTTTATCTTTTCCCAGTCTAATAACTGTGGTCATATCCGCTTTGTGATGCTGGGTGTCTGCAGCCAGCCACAGTTCCATCAACCCCTTAGTCACCAGGGAGAACCAACACTCTACAGTATGCTTGCTATGATGTTCAGTAGAATGCATCTTCAACTGAATGGTATTTTCAACTTTCGATGGGTTTCTCAGGACATAACCCCATCCTAAGTGTAGGGCACCTGTACTTGTCACAGATTTTCTGAACCATCTATGTTAAATACCTTCTGGATCTGGAGTTAGCAGAAGCTCAACTTCTGTGGAAAGACTTGTGAAGAAATCCTTCAGGAAGAACAAGGCATCCTAGAAATAAGAGATGTTGTTATAATTGAAAGGGGGAAAGGATATCTATTTCTAAAACTATGAAACAAAGCATTTTAAAGTCTCATGTTTTACTCATTCAAATATGGCTATAATTGACTGAATTCTTTACTGTCACTCAGGCCTTATTCCTATTAGTGCGCGTGCGCTCTCTCTCTCTCTCTCTCACACACACACACACACACACACACACACACCTTCCCCATCAATTCTCACAACTCTGAGAAAATTCCACAAACAGAGAATATAAAACTAAAAATTGCAAAGCAAGGAATGATTCTCAAAGTACCTTTAGTTTTCTTGGAGCATTCTCATTCTTGTTTGGTATTACTCCTCACACTAACTTGGT
>PVKS010036685.1:0-19167 GCA_004027875.1 Aplodontia rufa
AACAATGATTTCCACAAGGAAATATACCAATTGTGTGGGAAGTGTGAAACATATTTAGACAGATTGATGTACCTGAAGTATTTCATACTGTACTTCATTGTCTCTTAAGTATTACTAGATGCAAAAACAAAATTAGGCCTTTCCAGGATGTGAAACAATAGGAATGCTAGTGTAATTGGCATAATCCTTTTGGAAAATTGGCAATACATATTAAAGCTTATAATATGCATAGCCTGTGGCCCAACAATTTTATTTGTAGGTATGTGAGCAGAAAAAAGTGTTTATGTGTTTGTGTATATATATACACACATATGTATGTATATATATGTATTTTTAGATATATATGTGTTTTTACATACATATATACACATACACAAGTTGTGTGCCTATAAATAAATGTGTACACATACATATTTCATTTTTAACCTAACAATGCCTACAAGAATGTTTATAGCAGTATGTTTATAACTCTCAGTCTGGATAATATGTTGACAGCACTAAAAATAACTGACCTACAACTACACAATAATTTGGATAAATCTTAAATATAATATTAAAAGAAAGAAACCAGGCATGGAAGAAAATAAGCTTATGCCCTCTTTTGTATAAAGAACAAAACCAGACATAGCTATGCTTTTAAAAGTCAGAATAATAATGACTGAAAAGGGCTGGGGGTGGGGTTCTGGGGATTTTTATTCTGAATGGTGGTTTTGTGCAAGCTTGAAATTATGACAGTTGATTAAGTTTACATTTATGTGAGTTTTTCAATATGTATAACACATTTTGATATTAACAATTAATGTGAATAAGTAGAAAACTTGCTCCCTTATTTCTGATCAATATTTTTGGGTAAAGACCAATAAATACTACTGAGCAAAGAACAATGTCTTTAACTGTATAAAATCTACTGCATTGAAAAGAGAAGTTTTAGTTAGTTAATATTAGAAAATTGATTATGCAAGTATTTGAATATAACCTGAGATTTGTTTGGTTCGGTATATTTTTTTCTACCACCATTACTTAGTTGTCATGGCCCATTTTGATTTTGAGATAATTTAAAATGAGAAAACACTGGTCAGTCTCCAAAGGTGAAGCTTTCATTTAACAGTCCATGTGAAGAATGCAGTGTTCTAGCCTAAATATGAGACAGAGAGGAGAAAGTTTACGAATTCTGTAGATGATATTTTGGGAACTTACTTTTATTTTCCTTCCGCTTAGTGCCACCCCTCAAAAGCAATTTAAATCTCCATAAAACACATATCTGATCACATCACCCTGCTGCTTAAAATCTTTCAGGAGATGCCTATGTTTTGGCCACTCCCCACATTTTAAACATTTCTCTCTGTACATTCCTTACTCAGTCCCTGTGGTTATCCTGGCATTTATTTTGGGTCACTTGAAGAAATCAGGTTGCCATCTAAAAACCAAGGCACCAGGTATTTCATCTCCTGGGAAAATTCTTTCTTCAGATCTTTCCCGGGCCTGCTCCTCATTCAAGGCTGTGATCATAGTTCACTTCCCCAGAGAGATTTTTCCTAACTCCCTGACTTCTCTGACTACTTGCTTTTAAAACTACTAAATAAAATCATCTTAGCTCTTCAATTGTTTATTATCTTTATACTTTACCTCTTCATTACTCCAAGGAGAAAAAAAGATTAAAGAAACTTATTAATTTTCTGTTGGATCCCTAGGTTTAGATAATTAGTACAAAGAATTAAATGTAGATATAATATCATAAAAGTGTGAGGGGAAAGTGCTTCTGCTGCTTGTCCTTTTGGTTTTCTAACAAAATTGGCTTTCGAAAGTTTCTTGACTCTTGATCAACTTATAGTATGTTAAATCCTCATGTACTTCCATTGGTAAGTACCCTTATATCAACTCCCAAGTAGAACTGTTCTCTTTCTCCCAGTTGCACCCTTTTTCATGAGATTCGATAATGGGCCTTAAGCAAAAGTACTCCCAGGAAGAGGAATCTATATGCCATTAGCTGAGAGCTAATGGAAATAGAAGAGCTATGAGCCATTGTGTAAGTCAAGCCAGCGGTGAAGCTCTGAGAAAGAATTTATATATTCATTGATAATGGGAAAATGTGATTGATTAAAAAGATTTTTAAGGCACTGTATATAAAAGAAAGAAAAGACAGTTTCCTTATAACTATTGTATATATTTTCAAAATGCATAGAATATGAATAAAATTAGTGGTCTCACTGTCTTGGCTTTGATTTGTACTTTCTTTGTATTGACTGTTCAACACTGATTGCTACAGGACCAATATTACACTCTTTGTTTTGTATTTAAACCTGTTTTAAGATATGACACATTATATGGTTTACACAAAGAGATAGAGTAAGCCTATGCTGAAGAGCCAGGATCAGATGTCCTGTCCTTTTTTTCTGTTTAGATAAATTGTCTTCCAGGTAGTATATGCAGAACACTTTGGACCCCTAATCTGCTTATAATACCTCTAACATTAATTTTTTATTGTTTCTCCATGTTTGCAACCAAATACAATAGTATGTTCTGGGTAATGCACAGGTAAAATAGCACTGTGAGGTGAATGACTGACCACCTTGATAACATAGGCAGTAGGGCTGGGCATTCTAGGTGCTTGGAATTCAACTTTTTTGAGCCTGGGAAATGCATCATGTGCATCATGCATCAGTCAGCTTCTTGTTACTGTGACCCAATTACCTGACAAGAACGATTTAGAGGAGGAAAAGTTTATTTTGGCACAAGGTTTGACAGGTTCAGTCCATGCTCAGATGATTATGTTGTGTTGGGCCCCAAATAAGGCAAAAAATCTTGGTGGAAGGGCCTGGTAGAAGAGTGCTGTTCATCTCATGACAGGCAGGAAGCACAGAGAGCGGGGAAGGGGCCTTAGGGAAGATGCACCCTTCCAGGACAGGTCCTCAGAGACTTGCCTCCTCCAGCCACGACCCACCTGTTGACAGTTATACCCTATCAGTTCATTCAAACCAGGATGGAGAAAATAATGTAGCCTGGTGCATACCTGATTTCATTCTTCTAAGAACTGTGAGATAATATGTGGGTGCTATTTTGTGCAGCCAAGTGTGGAGTAATTTGTTATGCACCAACAGAAAATTATATGTGTGCATATAGAATTATAATATTATATATCATATATTTACACATTTAGTATATTTACATATAAAATATATATTTATAATGATGTATGTTACAAATTAAATGTAGCATGACTTTTCCTATACTACAGGAGAATTTAGATTTTCACATGGCAGATCTCTTATAAACAACTAATTTCCTAATCTTGGTCCTGTGTATTCTTACCTGGAGTATTTTATGAGCACTGAGAATTCTTGATCTCTGCTGTGCAATCTCCATAGCCTCATTATCCTTACCCCATGCATGGCAGGAAGTTCATTTCTTCAAGTAGTGACACTTGATCTAGAATTGCCTGATTCCCGATGTTCTGATACTTTTGTTTTGGAATGAGGCTCAGTTTAAAAGAATGCAATTATGTGATTTTATTTTAAAATGTCCTGGTGGTTTTCTCCTGCCAGGATGGAGAATAAGTGGTCTAGAATGGCACCCTATGAGCCCAGACTGCAGTTGCCATGATTTCAGGTGAATGGTCAGTGGTGGACAGCATATGCAACTCCAGCAGCTTTGGATGTTACTTCTAGGAGATAGTATATTTTAATTTAAGGAGAAGGAACTATTTTCTTAATTCTAATAGAGTGAAAGGCTGCCTCAGGGTAATGTAATTAGTGGTTCATACCAGTTTGCCGTTATTGAGTTCACTGTTATGGAATTATGCCTCTGGGTTGCAGCTGAATCATGTGCCTCTTACATTTCCTTAGCTACACAAATACATATATAGAAACTTTAAAATAATTACTTGTAAATCATTAATCAAGTTTTTTGGATAAAGTGTATTAGACTTTTTGGGCTACTATAACAAAGTACCATAGAGTAGGTGGCTTACAAACAAAAATAAATTTATTTCTTACAATTGGAAGGCTGGGAAGTCCAAGATGAGTCAGATCTGGTATCTGTTGAGAGCCAACTTTCTAGTTCATTTACAGTATTTTCTTATTGTGTCCTCACATGGTGGAGGATATGAGGGAGTTCCCTTGGATTCTTTTATAAATACACTGATCCCATTCCCTAGAGATCTGCCCTCATGGTCTACTCATGCCCCAAAGATAACACCTACTAATACCATCATCTGGGATTTCAGTATATGAATTTTCGAGGACCAGATGCCAAAATATTTGGTCTAACTACATATGCATTTATGATTGTACAACAACACAACTCCTCAATAAAATTAAAAATAAATAAAAAATAAATAGAAATAAAAACTACTACTGTTAGTTGAGGAGGATTTTAAAATATTGCTCAAATTTTTAATTTTTAAGTAGTCCATTTTCTGAAACTCCATAAGTAATCCTGAATAATGGAACAAAAGGTTCAATACATTGTTGCTTTCTATGTAAGCATAATATGACTTAACTATTCAAGAAAAAAATACATATTTTCCTGTGATCATAAAAAAATTTGAAAAGCTAAAAAATATTTAGTCCATAGCACAAATATTAATCCTTCTCCCCATTCTGAATATATGGGTTGAGGTGAAGAGAGAAGTTGATTTGTCATCCAAGTTTGCAGTATCATTCATATTAATGCACATCTTTTTAAAATTCCAATCTACATACTTTAAAGATAAGTTCACTTTTATCATAACATTATGAATTAGGGTAAGGCTTTCATTATTTTTCAATATTATTTATGTTTTAACCAATCTTTATGAAAGCATTTTTTATAAGAGAGAAAGGGACAGTGAGAGAGAGAGAGAAAGAGTATTTGATTCTCTCTTTTATTTAGTTTTTCATGTGGCTTTTGTTGCTCCAACACTTGGCTGTGTACATGGTGCTGGGGTTCGAACCTGCATCCTGGCACATGCTAAGTAAGCACGTAACCACAGAGCTACCACTCCAGCCCCTTATGAGAGTCTAAACTTCCTTCTGAAATACATACTAACCATGGGAGGCTAAGCAAATTGAGCATAACAACAATATTTTCTCTAGTATTTTAAATACCAGCTCTTTTTTTTAAAGAGAGAGGGACAGTGAGAGAGAGAAAGAGAGAATCAATTTTATTTAGTTTTTCCTGTGGCTTTCATTGCTCCAGTACTTTGTTGCATACATGATGCTGGATGGAATTCAAACTCAAATCCTTCAGCATGCCAGGCAAAGCACTGTAACACTGAGCCTCCACTCCAGCCCCTAAATACTAATTTTTGAAGTAGAGTATCAGGTGGTATTTTTTCCCATAGCTAATAGAGAAATATTTAGTTTATAATAAAATCAGTGGTGTGTGTATGTCTGTGTGTGTCTGTGTCAGTATGTGTGCATCATGTTTGTTCAGGTTTGCCTTGTTTTAGGGACTCTGTTATGAATCAGCTCCAGGAAGATGATAAGTCAAATGCAGTTTAGTTTATTGAGTGACACCTACAGCTGTGAAATAAAGCCTGGGTATGTGGAAGTAAATGTGTGAGCATCTGTGAAGGGAGCTTCCAAGTGGGAATTGGTAAAGATTGGGGCTGATACCTAACCTAAGAGCCTCATGAAAGCAACCTGGGGAAATTGTGAAATACCTATGATAAAAAAATTCAGGGTAATAGCTCTGTCAAAATAGCAGCATGAGATGAGTTTTAAAAACAAGAACATTATCTTATGTTCAGGAATGGGTTTCAATACATATAATGGATATTTGGATGGAAAGTATTAAAGAAAATGTACCAAGACTGTTTTCATCTCTACTGGAGATGCAAAACTTTCAGGTGATTTTTTTTTCAGTGTGAAAATAGAAAAGATGACCACATGTCAGGTACTTCAATAATTTTGAGATAAATATGTGAGCAATGAGAGGAGCCTTGCTACCATATTATTTCATCTTTTGGTAGATTAGGAGAGAGGTTATGATAGTCAACATAGAGATTCTGTGTTTTGGAGAAAACACCCAAATCAAACACCTGATGTTTTGCAAAAATTTCCACTGGAACAACTAACAGGATTCAATGGGGAAAACAGAGTAAGGCTGAGGGGAGACCACTCACACCAGTGCAACTTTGTGACCAGAGAGTACTAGCCAGGAGAATAACTGGCACCTTAAGAAATAGAAGATCACTCAGGCAGGCAATTTAGCATGGCTGTAAACAGCCGCAGAAGATACTGAAAGCACACAGAAAATGTACAGTAGAAGCACTGGCAATCTTAATTGGCATAGGCTAGCAGATTTAGATGGAAGTAGAGATCTACACCAGTGGGGGCTGTTTTGGAGTTAAGCTGGGGAGCTGTGAAACCTCTTAGGAGGAGAAGCCATATGGAGCTTGGGTGCTCCTCTCTGAGGACAGGTTCCCTGGTGCAGGACTTATTTAGTTTTCTTAACACAGAGCTGAAAGTATCTGCTTTGGGCTGAGTGCTTTATTCTTTATCCTGAAGGTTCTGCTTTTATTCTTGTTTTTCTGGTTCCCATTGCTATAAAAAATTCATGTATGAACCAGATTATATGTGCATTATATTGACATAATCCTTCTATTTACCAATTGTGTACCAGCTAATTGGTGTTGCAGAAGCACAATCCATAGCAGAGCAGTCCATTTTGTAATTTGGAGCTTTGTAAAGAGTGTATTGGACTTGAGACTGTTAAATCTATAGAGATATTAGTAGGTGTTCAGCAACTCCCATTTTATAAATGAGGAGACAAATATGATTGTAAAGAATGGGAGAAATACAACTGGTGACTTGGACTAAAGTCTTTGAGTGCCTAGCAGAGGTGGCAATGCCTAAGGATAGTTTCTTTGCAAAGGTGCAGAGTAATTTTGTCCTTGAATTGTAGCAAAATCATGCTTGGGGAAATCCTTCAAGCGTGTAGAATGTCTTTTGGGCAATGATCCAAGGCAAAAAACAGTCCTTTACTCTGAGTCCAGACATCAGTTGCTAGGGAAAGAAAAGTTTTAAGAACAATTTCACCACAAAAATGCTACAGATGATGGAACCTTCAAAGTCTATCTGCTTTTTAGAAATTTTGTCATAGTTAACTTTCTCATGATAAAATCCTATAAAGCTAGCTCTGGGTCACTACTCCTATCAGAAGACAGTGTCCCACCTGGTTCCAACTTTTTCTATATGTGTATGTGTCTTTTTCTTATAAATTCCCCATCACCCCTCACTGGTACCTGAGTTCAGCCTTTCAGGTCACGGGATAAGATAATTAGAAAATTTGCCTGCTTTTTGTAAGGTCCTGTGGTAATTTAATATTTACAGAATAAAATTTTTATTTATATTTAAAATTCTTTTTGAAGAATTAAAAATACCAGAGCCTTCAGGTGTGCACAAGGCATCCAAAAGCAAGGAAGCCTGTTGGAGCTAACCCTAGCACCCTCTGTGCGCAGATCCAGGCCTCAGGTCTGGAGCCTGCAGGCGCATACAGGGCACCCATGCCAAGGATCCCCACCCTCCCAGTCACAAAGCACTCAGCTGTCATATGCAGACCATTCCTTCCTGATTCAGATATATTGGGCCCATACTGGCTGCCAAGGATCCCAGGTCCCATCAAGGTGTGTAAGAAGCCTGTTCTGGCCCAACACAAGATCCTAGGACCCAGGAAAGCATCCAAGCTCCTGCACTTCTATAATCTAGCAGGCTGCCACCCCTGCCCCCAAAAGACTGTGAATCAATGCTCTTGGGGCCAGGATCGATAATGAGGTTTCAAGGAGAAGCAATTTGTGGTCATCAGAGGGGTGGTATTTGACATGACCCTTTGACCTGCAAGGAAGAAGCACCTCCAGAATTGTCTACCTTCACCACAGGGAAACTCAATTCAGAGATCCAGAAGAACTTCAAAACTGAGGAATCAAAATAGAGAAGTTTTACATTAAGCCCACAACTCCCCATCCAAGGAACACATGGTCAGGGAGCAGGATGAAAATCTAGAAATAATTTTCAATGATCTGAGTACTGAAAGGAACAGTGAACTAAAAGAAGATTTAATGAAGGAACTAAGTTAGAAAACTTGAGAGATGAAAAACTCTATTATGAAAAAAATAGACATACTGAAAAGGAAGTAACAGAGCTAAAATCTTCGGTCAACAACATCAGAACAACAATGGAAGAATTTAATAATAGACTAACCTCTATAGAAAAGAGAACCTCAGCTCTTGAAGAAAGAACTTCCGACAATGAAGATAGGCTGAGTAAGTTCTCATAAGACAAAAAAGAAAACAAAAACAAAAACAAAGCAACAACAACAAAACCCCTCACAAACTCACAGAACACAATCAGAATTTTCAAAATGTCTTGGATGAAATCAGAAGAAACATATAGGAGTTATTGGGATACAGGAACAAATAGAAACACAAACGAAAGATATAAAGAACATTCTCAATGAAAAAGTTAAAGAATTTTTTTCCTATATTAAAATAGAATCAGATTTCTCATCCAGGAAGTGTATAGGATACCTAATAGACCTGATCAAGTGAGAAGTTCTCCAAGACATATTATATTCAAAATGTATAACAGGGAAATCAAGGAAACAATATTAAAAGTGGCAAGAAAGAACTGTCAAATCACATTCAGAGGCAAACCAATAAGGATCACCACTGACTTTTCAGCTCAGACTAAAGAAGCAAGAATATACTGGAAGGAGATCTTTCAATGTCTAAATGACCAAAACCTGCAGATGAGAGTATTATATCCAGCAAAAGTCTGCTTCAAATTTGATGGGGAAATAAGAACTTTTCATGGTAAGATTAACTTGCAGCATCCATGAACATTCATGACCAGCATTACAAAGGCTCCCCAAAGAAAAACTCCAGATATAGCAAGCAAACAAACCTCAAAATCCACAAAGGAAATTCAATAAAGGTACACACTATCAAAAGACAACCTAGAAAGCACAGAACTCACTAATAAAACACAATGACTATGAACTACAAATCATATCACTATTGTAACACTGAATGTGAATGGTCTCAATGCACCAATCAAAAGACACAGATTAGTGGATTGGATTAAAAAATAAAATCCAACAATATGTTGCTTAAAGGAGACTCATCTTACAGCCAATAACATCCACAGATTGAAAGGATGGAAAAAAGTCTACCAGGCAAATGATCCAAGAAAGCAAACTCACAAAGTGAAAGAATTGAAATCAAGAATTAATGGATGGGATGCCATTAAATTAAAAGAATTTGCTCAGCTAAGGAATTGGTCAAAACGGTCAAGAGAGAACCCATAGAATTGGAGATAACCACAGCCTGTGATTCCTCTGACAGGGGACTAATATCCAAAATTTACGAAGTACTCAAAATACTTAATATCAAAAACACAAATAATCCAATCAATAAATGGGCCAGAGAGCTAAACCAAAACTTCTTAACACAGGATATCACAAGCTAATGAATTCATGAGAAAGTGTTCTAAATCACTAGTAATCAGAAAAATGCAAATCAAAACTACATTAAGATTTCACCTCACTCCAGTTAGATTGGCAGAGATGAAGAATACAAATAGTAACAAATGCTAGAGGATTTGTGGGGAGATAGGAACATTAGCATACTGTTGCTGGAAGTGCACACTGGTACAACTGCTCTGGAAAGCAGTGTGGAGAGTCCTCAAAAAATTAGGGATGGATCCACCATACGAACCAGCTATCTTTCTTCTGCATGTTTTCCCAAAAGTGTTAGAATTAACATATTATAGTGACACAACAAAATCAGTGTTCATAGCAGCTCAATTTACAATAGCTAATTTATGGAATCAACCCTGATGCCCCTCAGTGGATGAATGGATCCAAAAGCTGTGGTATACATATACACACACAATGGAGTTCTACTCAGCTATTAGAAAAAATGGTATTGTAATGTTTGAGGGTAAATGGATGGCAATGAAAGAAAATGTGCTGAGCAAAGTTAGCCAAATCCAGAAAGTCAAGGCTCAAATGTTTTCCCTCATTGTGGAAGCTAAAGGTAAACTCAGGCTTGTGTGAAAGGTCGTCGAACTTATGTATTTGACCCACCAAGGACATACCACGCATAATGTAAGGAGACCACAAGACACGTACAGGGGGAAGGGGGAGGACAACTGTGGGGATGAGAGAGGATGGGAAGATAGTGGTGGATCTAGGGTGACGATTAACAATGTAGTATACTCTTTAACCACCCACCAAGAGGTCAAATAGTATTTATTCAATCATTTAATTCTGGAAAATTCATGATATCTATGTAAAATTATGAATTTTTCAGAATTAAATGATTGAATAAATAATATTTGAATATATATATATTTATATTTGCACATTTATATTTGCTATAGGTGTGTAATGTATAAGAATCAAGAAACTGGGATTGGGGTTGGGCAATATGGGAGTAACTAAGGTTTATGATCATATGTATATCATATTGTTACTTTATATGAATTTATGATTGTACAACAACTCAATGCCTTAATAAAAAATATTTCCCAGTCCTCCATAACTGGAAGTTCTTTGCAAATTGTAGGTTAAAGAAATAGCATAAGATTTTACATTATTTTTTGATTAGTTTACTTGAATATCAGTTAATAATTGCAATCATATCACATACAGATTTTTGCTTTTCTGGTGGCTTCATGGAGTGTCAAAGCTACAGTTTCACTGGACAAAGTTACACAGACAAAGAAGGCTTATTCAGGATAATTATTGTAAAGGCAGAGAGGCCAATACTCAATCTGCACTCAACTCCATATAAACATAGGGCTGGGAGTTTTTAAGGGGTAGAGTGGAAGGAATTGTAGTCTACTTGCATTTGCTAATTGATTCTATCCAATGGAAAATTAAATTTATATTTTCCTGACAGGTGGTAGCTTTGCAACCTGAATGGAAACTCATATCCTCCCATAGTTAGGCTCCTCCTTCCCATCTAAACATGGAGACTGTGAAAATATTTACATTATAAAGAGGCAGTGAAAGAATTTATAATTACAAGTCTTCAAAAACAAATGCTACAAGAAAAAGAAGGCCAGGAACTCAGAGTGACTGAGAGAAATGTTAAATCTTTCTTGGTCAGATGTTTGTATCTAACATCCTTTTCTGTGACTCACCTTTTAGAGACTGAGATAAATTCTCATTGTTTAATTATGCTAGCTCATTGTTTTTTCAATTTTAAGTTTAATATGACCTTTCACTAGTTGTTGCATTAGAGAATTTTGATGTTCTCTGACTTTGCTGGCAGGAGGGTGAATTGATTAATCCTTTGTGAGGATAATTTATCAACAGGCATCAAAAACTTAAAAAAGTCATCCTCATAGGCTTTTTCATTTCTCTTTAAGAAATGATTTCGAAGTGAAGAAATAATCAGAGATGACTTTAAATATAGGCACACAGTTATGATTACAATATTTTATAATAATGAAAACCTGGAAAAAAATCCACTGGGCTACAGGTAAAAGATGTGAAAATCAAAAACTGAAAAACAAGCAAAAAACCCCCACAAACAAACAAACAAAACAAAATAAAAACAAAAAATCAAAACACACTCACTCATGTGCTCACACATACACACACACAGAGAAGAAAATAAAAACAAAAATTAAAAACCCACCATATCAATGACAAAAACAAAACCCCCTTAAATTCACATTCATATTATCATGGAATTCTTTGCAGTTAAAAATGAAAGTTAAAAGAATCCTTTTAACTTTCATTTAATGGGGAGGGGGAGGGTATATGAAGAACTCATAGGAGTCTGGAGATGGGAAAGATGGGGGAACCATCCCAGAAGCCGATGTCATTCCTCCACGAGATACACATTTAACGTATGAGTTCTTCTGGGGGAAACTGCAACAGGTGAAACCCAAGGTGGTCATCCATGTTTTGGCATTACCCCTGGATAACAAAGTTTATATACATTGATTGCTACTGTTTTGATAATGTTTGCCCCTCAACTATATCTCTATATACTTCTAAAAAAAAAAAAGAAGAATCCTTAAAACATGTTGAAAACAAAAATGTTGATGTGCTTTAAGTAAAAAAGAAGAGCATTTCTCCAATTTTGTTGTACATGTAGATAATTAATGTTAATATTTTTATGAGAATCTTATATGCTAAGAAGTTTTTTCTTACTTATTAAAAGTTTATGTTCTCATGAAGACCTCTTCTTCAAATTATGCTCCTACAGAACCCTTATGTCTTGCCTTCTATTGTCCTTCATTTACTCCCTCAAAATGTGAAGCAGAAGTTTTTTTTTTTTTTTTTAATTTCTGCTAAGCATCACCAACACAAGGCAGCTGTGTATAGCAGACCATTCTTCACATTGTTTGCTTGTAGGCAACAGAGAAGGAGTGCACATCCAACTTTCAACCTAAAATCAAATGTGAGCATCTCTGTTCACATCCCTTAGCCACTTCTACCAGGCATTTCTTACAGGCTGTCCTTTTACCTTGCAGGTGTTTCTTGCCAATCCTTTTGCTTTTCTCTCCAGATCTCTTTATGATTATCCTTTTCTGGACAATTCTCACCTTTTCTGTAGATGTAGCTAGGAAACTATAAATTATTAGTAATGCAAAGCAATGTAACATCTTCTTACTTTCTGTCTTCCAGATCACATTCTGGGATGTCTTCCTATTAACAAACTGGTCTTTCCTAAGAGAAGAATAAAAATCTTGTTTTTCTCACTATTGATAAACATTATGTGTTCTGACCATCTGCACAAGCAATGACAGTATTGCTCTATAGTTTCCCTTTGTTCTCTCTTCAAGAAGACCCTTCTCCTGAGTCCTCATTTTCATTTTCTGAAGGCCTCTATGCTGTTAGAGCTTTTGAGTTACCAATATTTCCCAGTGATCCTGGAACCCTCATTGCTAAAGGGGTTTGCCAAAGCCATAGCTATCCTTGCTGAAGTGAATAGAGCTCCCCTCATCCTTCAGTGTCTAAACTGAACATCCTTGCATCCCCGGTACCTTCCTGAAGTCTTGTAGAAGGTAGTCTCTCATCATTCATTTGTAGCATAATGCTCTCAGGGATCCCAGTGGAGCTGGACTGTAGGACACACCTGAACAACTACCTCGTTGCCAGAGCTGTCCTCTCTGCTGAGGGCTTGTTTGTTAGTAAGTCCTGTTGGTTGTGATTCCTTCTTCTTTTGGGACAAATACTCCCATTATTCCTAGGAAATACCTTAATTGCTCTTGGATATAAAATTCTGACTGTCCTACTCTAAGGGTTTATTAGAGTATCTGAAAATGCCTGAGCAATGTTGGTGGTTAACTTTACAGACAGGAAAGAAATACATCAAAACTTTAAGAGCTGCTATCTTTAAGTGTTTAAGATCATGAATAATTCTATTTTTTTGTTTTTCTCTATTTTTGAAACTGTTTATTTTTTACATGTATTACTTTTATAATCATAATAGTTAATACTTATAGTAAGATACATAAAACATTAAAATACTTAAACTATACCATGAAAAATTTCTAATAGTTTTAGTGAGAAAGATGATATTTTCTTTCATGTAATAAAGTAGTTATCTGAACACAATAATACTGGTCATTCATAGAGACCCTCTGTTGGCAGATATTTGTGGTCAACTTTATACAAAGGATTTTTATTTGTCAATCCTGAGGAAAACTTATTAGGGAAGATAACTGAGTCATATATTCAGGTGAAATTGTAGGGCACATTGCTAAAAACCCCATGGCTGTGTGCAGTAAGTGTATGAGAACTAGATTATTTTTAAAATAGAAAGAAGAAATTTCATCAGTTAAAAATGAAAACAAACGGGGCTGGAGCAGTTTCTCAGTGGTTGGAGAGCTTGCCTGACGTGCACAGGACCCGGGTTCAAATCCCAGGATTACATACACAACTAAGTGTCAGAGAAATAAAGGCCAGATGAAAAAATAAACATGTTTCTCTCCTTCTCTCTCTCACTCTCTTTTAGAAAAAAAGAAAAAGAAAAAGAAAACAAAAGCTTTTCCTTCACTGCAGCTGTTTCTGGATTGCTTCACCCTCTGACTCAGGGGCTGTTCTTCGGCATTCAGCGGTGAGTGTCAATATCTAATAGAGCAGAGCTGTGGGGCCTGAGGCTGATGGCAGCACAGGGTGCTGGTTGCTGAATTTCATGCTGAGAGCAATAGCAGTATCTCCTTTGAGTGGATGTGTCCCAGATGCAGAGAAATGGCATCCAAGGATGCTGCCACCTCCTGTGAGGCACTTGGATGACTGGCTGTGGCTATGTCTGGGTGCATTGGCACTGACGCTTTGGCCACCGTCTCTGCAGTTTTGACTCTGCAGTTTTGATGGCAGTGGCAGCTATGTTTGGAGAGCTCTCAGAAACCTGCTGTGCATTGACTGAGAATCCATAGCCTTAGGGAGCCCTGCAGTGGTCCATTTTGAAGACAATTAGGATAAAATGATATAAAGAGACACATTTTTTCTGAGGCACACCTCAGGAATTCAAGACAGGCTTTCTCACAGTGGCAAATTAGGGACTTTAAGTCACATTAAGTTTATTGTAAAAAATCATGTGATCTTTTCTTCCACTCCCGTATGAGAATGTGAGGGATCTTGTTTATACTGACACCATTCAGCCCTATGATAAGAACTTTCATTACACCAAATACTTTAATTAGAGAATGAGAAATTAGCAAAAATTATGTATCAAATATATCCTGTGCCAAACATTGTGTTAGGCCTTGAGTGTGAACAAAGGTGGATAGGTCATTCGTTATTCCTGCCCTTCAGAAGCTCACAAATGAATTAATATCTCTTATGATATATTTAATTGCTATAATGGATATATGTACTAGGTGCTATAGAAATGTATGTAAGACATGGGAGAGATAAAATAAACACACACTTGACAGAGAACTCCATGCATGAAATGACCACTCTAAGTTCATCTTAATTATATACCTATACTCAACTAGTGTCTAGCCCATGGTAAAATAGGTGGATTAACGAGCAGCACTTTGTGTGTGTATGTGTGTGTGAAACTCCATACTTCTTTCTGCATGATGGTGTAACTCAGCAAGGAATATGGATTAGTGACATCTGCATGATGATAGACACTCTTACAGGTAATACACATTCTACAAATTGCTTTATTTTTTCCTAACACCATTACCATATATGAATTTTCATTCATATTACTCCAAGCACACATAGAGAATATAAAGAGACAAAGTCATTGTAGGGAAATAGAATGATGGAAAGAAAAGGGAAAATTTTCATTGTAGAAGTTAAATAATGCATTCACTTTGGAACCGGAAATATCCTGGTTCGAATCCCATTTCCATTCTTACAACCTAGAGTTGTTTTTCTTTTTTTTAACTTCTCTGAGCCTCAGTTCATTCATTTGCATAAAAATGAAGACAATAATGTTAGTACCAACCTTAATGAGCAGCTGCAATGAATAAATGAGTTCATTATTCAAAGCAAGTGGTTCAATTGTTGGAACATAGTAAAAGTTTAATAAACAGTAGATATTATTATAAAATTCCAGCATTCCTAAATATAGTGAAGAAAATTTAAGCAAAGCAGGTGCAATTATCCCACACAGTAGAAACAAAGTGATAATCATTTTAAGAAAATTTTTATGAGATGGGAACAACTATGGGATGCAGAGGAGGAGCCACATATGAAACAGAGTCAGGATGAGGGAGGAATGATAGCAGCAGGCAACACAGCTGCATGATTGGTGTTTTGGTGTATACCTTTGGAGACTTTGATGACAACAAGTTAACCAGTCAGCTATTCTATCTACATATTATTTTTCTTGCATCAAAATATCTGTAGATTTTTCTCCTTTAACAAAATGTCACGCTGTCTGTTTATTCAAAAAGTATGTACCTAAGCCATCATGTATTTTTGTATTCTATCATGGAAAGGAAGCCTCGAGCAATATATACATTTTTGTTAGGCTCCTGGGAATGATTGTGCACAAATTGGGAAGATGCACAAACACAAGTCTCCCTCCCCCACTCCACACACACACACTGAGACTACCAGAAGAGCTACTTCCCTTTGTTATGTGGGTATAGTCTCACTCTCTTACCAATCAAAAGGAAAGTAGAAAAGGCTTGATATTCTTTTCTTACTTGGTGAATATTATAATCCTTTGAAAGATCCCTTCTTGTGCCTATGGCACTGTTGAAACTAAATTGTTTTTCCTCCTTGGGAATGCAGTAAAAGTTTCAGAATTTATTTCATCCTTGTTGAAAGAGCGATGAAAACGCATATAAAGGAGAGAAAAATGACTTAAACTCAACTTTTTCCCTCAGAAAATCAATAGGCATGACTAATATTTCATAACTGCTATTTACCCCATTGTGAATGGTTTCCTGATATTCTTACACATTATTCAATTGAGATTTGCATTTTGATATTGAAATATATATACATTTTATGCGTTTAGACTACTAATCTTTGCCTTACAAAGAGTTAGTATTTATTTGCAAGTGTTTATTCCCAGATTGAAGTTTACCTTGTATTTTGCTTATGAGGGGTTTGGATGTACAGGTATTAAAATTTGTATACTGTACTGCTTTCATTTGTGATTCCCACCTATAGTGTCATGCTTAGGAAAGATTTTCATTCTCTTAGAGAAAAGGGAAATACTGGGGAATGAAATAGAGCAAATTATTTTATGTGTATATATGAAAATGTCACAATGAACCCTGCTATTACTTATAACACATTAATAAAAGCACAGTAAAAAAAATCTCTGCCCTTCAGTCTTTCCATTAAGGGACAGAAGATAATTCTCCATCTGAGGTTAGCATTTATGATCCTTGGAAAATGATGGTATAAAATACTTATTTATACTGGTTCCTTTGCAGAGTTATCTAAGCAAATTCTTTTTGTTGATTATCTTAGTCCTTTGTTTTTATTAGTTACAGTTGAGGGGAAATCATTATCAAACAGTCAACAACAAATGTATATTCAAATCGTTAGCCAAGGCTGATGTTATGTCATGGTTTCCCTCATAGTGTTCCCCATGGTTCTATGTTTCCCCCAAAAGAACCCCTGTGTTAAATGGACTTCTCATGGAGGTTGGAGATCTCCTTCTGAGTTGGTTCCCCCGTACTCCCTCCCTCCAGTCTCCTAGATATTCTTCCTAATTCCTCCCCCTCCCTGCCCCCCTCCCTTCATCTCCAGATATCCAAGGCAAGGTTCCCCCCTTTTGTGTAAAAATTCATACATGTTGAGGTTATTATTAGCTTAGCCATCTATCATATTACTTTCGCTTGTATTCTAGCTTCTACAAATGAGAGAAAACATTCGGCCTTGAGTCTCTGAGATTGGGATGCTTCACTTAGCATATTTTTTCCATATCTATCCATTTGGCTTCAAAACCCATAATATCATTTTCTCTAATGGCCAAGTAGTATTCAATTGTATAAATGTACCAAAGTTTTTGAATCCACTCATCGAGTGAGGGGCACATGGGTTGGTTCCATAGTCTAGCTATAGTAAACTGAGCTGCTATAAACTTTAATGAAGCTGTATCTCTATAACATGCTGATTCTAACTTTTTGGGAAAATATCCAGAAGTGAGATAGCTGAGTCATAAGGAGGTTCCAGCCCTAATTTTTTGAGGAGTCTCCACACTGCATTCCAGAGTGGCTGAATCAGTTTGCAGTCCCACCAGCAGTGTGACAGTGTTCCTCTTTTCCCACAGCCTCGCCAGCATCTGTCCTTGCTCGTATTCTTTTCATTTTTGCCATTCTAACAGGAGTGCGGTGGAATCTCATTGAAGTTTTAATTTGCATTTCTCTTATTGCTAATGATATAGAGCATTTTCTAGTATATTTATGGGCTTTCTGGATTTCCTCTAATGAGAAGTTTCTTTTTAGATCCATAGCCCATTATTGATTGGATTATTTGTGATTTTGGTGTTTAGATTTTTTAGTGCTTTGTATATTCTGGATATTAGCCCTCTGTCTGAGGTGTAGCAGGTAAAATTTTTCTCCCATTCTGTAGGATCTCTCTTGATGCTCTTGACTAATTCTTTAGCTGTGCAAAAGCTTTTTAGTTTAATTGCATTCCATTCATTTATTCTTGACTTTACTGCTTCCACCATAGGAGTTTTGTTATGGACGGCAGCGCTGACCCCTATGTCCTGTAGTGTTCATCCTACTTCTTTTCAAGTAAATTTAAAGTTGCTGGCTTAATATCCAGATCTTTGAACCATTTTAATTTAATTTTTGTGCAGGGTGAAAGGTAAGGATCCAGTTTCAGTTGTCTACACATGGCTGTCCAATTTGTCCAACACCATTTGTTGAACAGGCTATCTTTCTTCCACACTATGCTTTTGCCCCCTTTATCAAATATCAGTTAGTTAAAGGTATGGGGGGTTTTCTCAAAATCCTCTATTCTATTCCATTGGTCTTCAGTTCTGTTTTGATACCAATACCATGCTGTTTTTGTTACTATGGTCTGTAATATAATTTCATGTCAGGGATTGAGATGCCCCCTACTTCTTCCTTCCTGCAGAGTAATGTTTTCACTAATCTGGGTCTTCTGTTGTTCCCTATGAATTTGAGAATTGCTTTTTCTATATCCGTGAAGAATGACATTGGTATCTTGATGGGGATTGCATTAAAGCTGTACAGGGCTTTGAGTAGAATGGCCATTTTGATTATATTAATTCTGCCTAACCATGAGCATGGAATGTTTTACCATCTACTCAGTCTTCTGCAATTTCTTTTTTTAGTGTTTGATAGTTTTCGTTCTAGAGGTCCTTAATATCCTTTGTAATTTGATACCCAAGTATTTTATTTTTTTGGAGGAGATGGTGAATGGAAGAGATTTCCTGATTTCTTCTTCTGCGGACTTGTTGCTGGAGTAAAGGAAAGCTAGTGATTTATTGGTATTGATCTTATAGCCAGTGACTTTGCTGAAATCGCCTATAAGCTCTAGAAGTTTTCCAGTTGAGCTTATTGGGTCTTCTAGATATAGAATCATGTTATCAGCAAATAGAGATAACTGAACTTCCTCCTTCCCTGTATGAATTCCTTTTCTTGTCTGATAGCTGTGACAAGGGTTTCAAGGACTATATTGAACAAGAGTGGTGAAAGTGGACAATCTTGTCTTGTTCCTGAATTCAGTGGAAATGCTTTCAGTCTTTCTCCATTGAGGGTTATGTTG
>PVKS010036686.1:0-19164 GCA_004027875.1 Aplodontia rufa
TGAGTATTGGCAGCAGGGGTGAAGTTGGGGGTGGTGTTTAATCTACAGTTCTGTGCATAAGGTACAAGTGTATACCTGGAAGCAGTGTTGAGACATTAAGAACAGATGTTCCTTTGCAGGATGTGGTAGATGAGCAATCAGGTGTGCTGCGCTAGGGAGGCCTGAGCTGTAAATTGGTACCACTCTGAAAAATCATCCATGGCGTCCGATGGTGCAGGTTAACATGTAGCTAATTTTATTGGGAACAAACAGCCATGTTTCAGTGGCATGCATCCTAGGGCTTTGCAGGTTCAGAACATATTTTGATGTTTCCCTTTGCCTGCTGCCCATTAAGAAAATGTAACTCATAAAAATGTTGCTGTTGCTTAGAACATTTTTCATTAGCACAAATTTGTTTCAAAATCGATGGTAAATTACATTGCATTTTGTTTGAAAGAACTTCCAGAATTAAAATATGGAGGTGGGTATGCAATACTTGATGTTAAAGAGGAGTTAAGCTGCCTGTAGTTATGGATACGGTTCTTCTCTGAGTGTATAGGTGCAGTCACATAATGCAAAGAATTTTAGTGCTGGAAGTTACCTTACAGATTACTTAGTTCAGCATTCCCAAAATGGACATGAAATCACAGACAGGGAAAGAAAGTTGCCTGAGGTCACATAGCAAGTTAATCAGAAAATTGGAACTGGTTTTGGTATACTGATGCAGTTTTTTGATGATATTGAAGGAAACATATGTTTTTGAATTTCCATTTCACACAGTGTCCAAAATTTTTTTTCCCCTCTACAGACTGATGTTAGAAAAATTTTGCATCAGATCTCATAACAGATCTAAGGAGAAAAGATATTTGAAGATGTATAGCACAGTGTCTAGTTCATGACTGAAAATTCTAGGAGGGCAGGTCAGCCCCCTTTTCAATGTTTTTCCCATGGTCAGCCCAGCACAATCTTATCTTTTCATCAAATCTAGCTTTATGAAGCCTGTTGTACCTGGCTTCAAAGTACCTTTACCAGGTGAGCATTGGATGAATACTAAGGTCATACCTGACACCATGGTCCTCCCAACCCACCTAGACATCTATTGCCAAATTCCACTCATTTGGGCTCCTAGAAATCTCTGGTATGTATCCTGTTCACTCCATCCCACTAAAGCTGACCTCTTCCAAGCCCAAGTCCTTCTCTCTCCTTGGGGCCATTGTAATATTCCCCTTTCAATCTATTTTCCTCCTTTCTTTACAAAATATAGCAGCCAGTTTTAATTTTAAAAAAATCTCAGATCTAATCATATTGACCTTGTACTCCAATCAAAATACTCACCTTGGCCTGGCCTCTGTGTGATCTGGCCCACCCAACCCCAAGCTTCCTTGCCTTCCAGTCCCCATCCCGCTCTCTTTTCCAGTTACAGGTTCTCCTTCAGTCCTTTTTAATCTCCACGTTTCCTCCTGCTACAAAGTCTTTGCACATGCTCTGTTCCCTGCCCCAGCTCGCCAACCTGCCTTTGGTTATTTATGCCAACTCATTCTTTAAACCTCAAAAATGGTTTTCTTGATCCACAGAAAGGTCAGTTTCCCATATTATTCCCTTGCACTGTACCTTGCATTCCGTCTTGGTGCTTACTGAAGTCATAACTGCAGAGATACTTGTGTATCACTTAGTGTGATGGCTTGCATAGGAGCTCTTCCCCACAAACTCCTGCGTTAATACAGGAATACTCAGTGGTTACTGATTGGATTGTCAGAACTGTAACATAATCAGCCCATTTTAGTCTGAATGCACTGAGTGGTAAGTGAAGGGCAGGCTGAGTGAGTCTGGAGGAGGTGTGTGTCCTGGAAGGGTTCATCTACCTTTTGACCTCTTTCCTTTATTCTTTCTCTGTTTCCTGGATGCCATGAGATGAGCAGCATATCTGTGGATGCCCTTCCACCATGATGTTGTGCCTCATCTTGGTCCCAGAGCAATGGACTCATCCAGCTATGGACTAAACCTCTGAAACCATGAGCCAAAATAAAGCCCACTCTAAGTTGCTATCATCAGGTGTATTGGTCAGAACACAAAGTTGGCCAGCACGTTTGTTTGGTGCCATGCCTCTCTCCCCAGTGAGGTTATATATTACATAAAGAATGTCTTTTGTTCTGTGTTGTTGATTACAACAGTACCTTTAGAACTTAGCTCAGTCAGTGGCACTCAGTAAAGACTGTTGAATAAATAAATGTCTTCATAAGCAAACACACCCTGGATAAAATAGTTCTAATAACTTGGTTTTACTTGTGATCAGAGTGTATTTGCGAGTTCAAATCAGTCGATATCATTAATTCCAGTAAACATTAAAACAAGGGATTGTGGCTGATACACTGTCTCATAAACGTATTGGCACTCTGCTCCAATATCTGGGGTCGGTGAATTTTTGTAATTTCTACTTTACAGGTGAGTTGATATTATAATCTTATTTATGCTACTGGCTTACGTTTATCTTCCATTTTTCTGTTCCTTTGGCAGGCAGTAGGGAGGCAGCTGCTGGATCCAGGCAGAACCTATCCTGGGGTCTTATGATGAGTTGAGTAATCCACAGTGAGCAAAGCTGGAGGATGAATGAATGCAAACTATGACAGGCTCAGCATGCTGAGCACAAGCCAGGAAGATGCAGAATGGAGATAGAAATGAAGCGAAGCAATAAACAGAAGCGAAGCCAAGAGAGTCCAAAGCGGGATGGACCCTGGAAACAGTTGGCAGCAAAAACAAGGGCAGAAAGCTAGCGGACACATCCGTTGCAATGAGAATAGGGACGCATACAGAGAGAGATGGGTCTTCTTTCGTCTCAAGTGTGCAGGGCTGGTGGGTGGGTCGGTTTGGTTTAAGAGTAGGATATGGGGCTGGAGCAGTGGCTCAGTGGTATTGCACTTGTCTGGCATGCTCTAGGACCCAAGTTTGAACCCCAGCACCACATACATAACTAAGTGTTGGAGCAAAGAAAACCAGATGAAAAAGTAAATAAAGTTGATTCTCTCTCTCTCTCTCTCTCTCTAAAAACAAATAAAGTAGGATAAGCTGGTGAACAAGCTCCAGTTCCCTTCCCATCATTATTTCATTCCCATCCAACTCATCTCATTCCGTTCTGGCTCTGGTCCCCCAATTAGTCTCTTTCTATTTAACAACTAATTATTGTTCTGGTGTCTTCTAAGCTTGTTATGGATACAATTATGGGGATACACTCTGAGAAATGCATTATCAAAGGATTTTGTCACTTCACTGTGTGAAAATTATAGAATATATTCACACAAGCTAAGATGACTATGATGTCACTATATGATATGATTTTATGGGACCATCATCACCTATGTGCTTTGTCATTGACCAAAATGTCATTAGGTGGTGCAAGACCATATTATTGCTTACAGAACAAAGTTTTGCCTTTTACCTCAGAGAACTTGTACTCTCTTTGTGGAAATAAAGTAGTGCATAGGAAGAGTTTTTTAAAAATATTTTCCATATTGAAAATATTAAGCAAGTCATTTCTAAGACAAACTTAAAGATAAGGGGTAAAATATAATTAAGAACAAAAACTCTTAGTTACTTAAGGGAACAGCCAATCATTTGCCAGAGTCTCAGAGGAGCTACACCAATTATTAAAGAGAAGACAGTGGTATCAGAAAAAAACTCATCGGCCATTTCACCTGACAGGGGAAGATGTGCGGTCGGCAGAAGACACTCCAAGCCCACTCCATTTTGTCTGTGGGTATTGGAATGCAACGCGTTGACCAGAGCACCAGGAACGAGGCAGCTACGGTGCTTTCTCAAGTCTCCTCACTGCTACCAGTTCTTCTCACTCTGCTCTACTGTAGATCACCGCTCTTACGATGCACTGAATCAGGAAGAGTAGGGTGTAGGTGGTGGCATTTTGTGTCTTGGTGTGGGTGATCTTTTAACACAGGGTGGTGAGGGTGGCAGTAATAGCCTTCTTCCAGATTTAGTCCAGTAGGCAGGGGACAGAGATTAGAAGAGGATGGCGTTAGCAATAGTGTTCTCTGGAAGTGTTCCTAGGTAGAACATCTGAGGATAAACCATATACCTTAACTAATGGAGGACCTATATCCTCCTTCTCAAAGAGAATGAGGAAAAGGCAGGAAATGGGGACACTGGCTATAATTAGAAATGGTGGCTATAATTTCTAAAAGGTTCACAATATCTTTCTGTGGCATTTCCAATCTTTGAAAACCTTTGCAGTAGATCAATGGCTTCTAGACACTGAAATTCAGTCCAGTAATTGAATACTTTCAACATTTATTCCAGTGAGAGACAGAGAGACAGAGAGAGAGAGAGAGAGAGAGAGAGAGAGAGAGAATTTTCTAGCACCCATCAAGGGGGCCAGGAGAAATGTGTAGAACTAATCTGTTGCCCATTCCAGTCTGTCTTGCATGTGACAGACATTCCAAAGGATTTGTTAAATGAATGAGCTAATGAATAAATGGATGAAGAGAAATTCTTTCCACTGATAAAAGGTGTACTTTCTACTTAATTATTTATATTAAAAATTCTCACTGTTTTCAGAGGTCATTCTTATTAACATACACAACTACAACATATACAGTTGGCCTAATATCTTTCATCTTCATGAAAAAGGAAAAACTCTATCTTGATCCTTCAATACCACTTTTGCCTTCAGTTACAATCCAGACCCCCTTTATCTTAAAATTTGTCTCTGTGGTCTTAACTTACTGGCTTCCCAGTCTCTATTCAGCCTCCTTTAAGAGAGAGATGTTAGCTCCCTTCTGACCAGAAACTACACTTTTTGAAGTCACCAATTGCTCTTTGTGGCTAATTCCAATAAATCTGTCTTTCTTTTTCCTACTGACTTCAGCAGCATTTGCAAAGTTTTCCAAAACTTTACATATGCAACTCTTCCTTTTGTTGGCCTTCATGACCTTCCTATGCTCATGACTCCCGCATTTTTATACCTAGATCTGCTATTTCAAAGTGTCTTTTCATCATTTGCACTCTAATTCATGCTTAAACCGTAACATGTTGGGAACAAAACTTTCAACTATCCAATCTAGATAACTAGCTATGTCTTTTCTATTTCAGTAAATGTCTCCCTAGGTGTTCAAACTAAAAACACACGATTTCCTCTCCTTACTTTTTCCAGCAGTTCTCATACATACTTTGATGAGTTTCTACTTATTTATAATAAAATAAAAAACTGCTCACTATGGCTTGGATTAACCAGTAGTAATGCAGGTAGTGAGGAATAGACGGATGAATGTGAGACAAGAGATGGGAAGAGAGGCAATGTGGACAATAGGGCACATACCAAGTTCAAGGAGCCCTGGAAAATATAAGTAAAAAATGAACCACCTTGGTATCCAAAGATTTAAGCATGAGGTGGGAATAGAAAGAGTCCTGGAAATAACTGTTCTTATCCTAAGGCATATTACAGGGTGCGTTTTCAGGACTGTGTTTCTGAAAGGGGCAGAATCTCAGCTAAGTTCGGCAGACATGTGTCACTGCTCCCCTTCCTTTTCTCCCTTGCCCTTAGTAGACATTGGAAACCATCAAAATCAAGTTGGCTTGACATATAAGAGACAATGTGTCTCTTGTGATCAGTCAAAACTGGGGGCAAATCACAGTCATAATTTGAGTGGTGGGGTGGGTGGTGGTGAATGGAGAAGAGTCAAGGTCTGGATGGTTTTAAGGTCTGAGATTCAGGTCACTAAGTACCCCCTCCTCTCTTTATCCCAGGGTAACCATTAAAAGGCAGAACCTATTCCAGATTCCTGATGGGTTTTTAAGATGTTCCTGCTCCATTACCAGTGGACCTGGATTTTGCTGCCTGAATATCTGGAATGGTTAGTGTGTTTATCACAGCAGGTAGCATAAAGAACTGGGGTGGCAGGAGAAGGAAGTAGACACTCCCTGCCTTGGTCGGTTGGAGATGCTATAACAGAGGACCGTAGATGGGGTGCTTTTTAAACAGCAAAATGTTTTTTCTTATGCTTCCAGATGCTGGAAAGTCCAAGATCAAGGCATGGGCAGGCTCACTTTAAGCTCACATGGCAAGAGGGTAAGGTGCTCTCTCAAGCTTCTTTTATAAAGACTCTACTCCCACTTGTGAGGGCACTCCCCTATGACCTAATCACTTCCCAAAGGCCACACTTTCTAACACTACCACCTCGGGGAAGAGGTTTCCAATGTAGGAATTCTAGGGGGACATGATTGTTCAAACTGTTGCACCCCTAAATTCCATTCACTTTGAAGGTCCTATACTCACCAATGCTTAATACATAAAAGAAGGGGGTGTCCTGGGGTCCTAATAATTTTTGCTCCATGGTTTGAATTTTTTTGAAAACCCTGTGTGTTTTGCCTGGACCCAGAGCCGAGCTTCCCTGCTCTGCAAATCCCACACAGGCAGCACAATGCATTCACTTTGGTTTTGCAGGGAAGACTGACAAGGACTTGTCATAACTCAGTGCCTTCCTCTACTGTGGCCAACCTTCCCTACAGGGAGCTTTGAATGTCTTCACAGTTGAAAGAATGAAATGAAATGGTGTAAATGAAGGTGCCATTGCAAACGCCCCACTTTTAAAATTTATGATTTGGGATCACATTTAACTGAATTCTGCCAAGTCACAGAGTGACTTGTGATTAACACACTCTGGTGATGATTTAGCAGATCTCAAATGATATTTGAATGGAGTTGCACAAATTTCAGACCTTGAGAGCCCCGGGGGGGCTCCATTCAATATAATTGTTTAGTCACGGATTCTCCGTTGGGGAAGTAGACCTGACTTCACTTGGACTGTGTTCTTTCCAGGTGTGCCTGCTGGGCCCTCCTTAATCTCCTTTTCTCTGTTGCCTCAGGCCCCTCTGAAATAATCACAGTAATGATGATCGGGGTTAGCATTTATTGAGTGCTTATATAGGGCAGGTAATGTGCTTGTATGCTTCATCTCATTCTCTGCGTTTAATATAGCAGTCCTGCATAATTCCAGCTTCTAAAAGAGGAAACTGAAGTTCTGAGAGGTTAATTGACTTCCCTGAGGTTTGCTATGGTGGTGGAAATGGATGCAACCCCACATCTGTCAAATTCCCAGAGGTTACAGGAAGTTGTTGAGTCGATCAGGCCTATGCAAAACATGTCCCCTGCAGAATGGCTGGAAGACTGGGGACTTTGGCCTTGAAACAGAGGCATTGCCAGGGCTGGTCTAGGGCTGCTTCTGTGTGCCTGTGACTCCAGGTCACTGAAGCACAGATCTCAGTTCAGTATGATAGAATCATTTTCTCATGAAGTGAGTGGGCTGAACTAGGATGTATCATGTACCAGGGGAGCCAGGAAGGATTGTTCAAGAGCCGGATCATCTTCCAACCCTTCACATGCTATGATTCTGTTCCATGCCACGGTTTTATTCTGGAGGTTGCAGAGTATCCAGATGCAACTGAACACTCATGTGTAGATGGATTTTTTCACATCTTGCACACCAATCCTTCTAATGATTAGTTACTATTAATGCTGAGTTTGGGATGGCAGCGGAGGGGACTGGATGATGAATTTAAAATCTATATGGTTTTCTCTAAGAATTATGTTAACTCTGGGTATCTTCCCAAATTTGAGCTCCATTTTTTCCTCTCGCTCTCCTCTCTCTTTCTCTCTCTCTCATATGAATTACAGGTTGCAACATCTGAATGTAGTGGGACTGGTTTAACTTCTGGCTTTTGACACTAAATTGTGTGAACCTGGACAAGTCCCTTAAGTCCCCTTAGCCTGCTTCCTTACCTGAGAAATGAAATGTGCAATGTCCAACCCAGGGGTTTCTGTACAAATAGTAAAATAGGATGTGGATAAAGATTTGGCACGGTGCTAGGCACACGGCACTCTACTTGAAAAATGCTTTGTATGGTCGTTGCCATGGTTTCTTCCATGTCAATCACTGTGCAATACATTCCACGTTCTTATTCCTGGTGTTCACAGTGACCTAAATACTATTTCTATTTAAAGAAATGATCCACAGACTCAGCGAAGTTCAATTACTGGGTCAACGTCACTCAGCTTCAAGAATGCCCCTTGAACTCTATTTCCTCAAGTTCAGCTCTCCTGCTTTCCCCTGCAGAATGTTTCTTTTTGGGTACTGCTGCTCCTTTGAGGCTGGTGATCTCTCACGTAGGCTACACAGTGAAGAGATGCCCAACAAATACTTTTTGACCGAGTTGGCAAGGACCAGAACCTTGTCATCACCATCTTTGTTTCTCTCCATGACATATCATTTATGTCCCTTTTTCTTCTCTGGGTCCCAGTCTTCTTACAATGTAACATATGAGAGTTTGGACCAAACAGATTCCTTAGTCCCTTTCTTGTAGTCAGCTGGTTCTAGAATAGCATGATGCACATAGTAGGTGCTCTATGTACCACCCTTCATAATGAGGCTGTGTCTGGAACGAGGCAAGCGCAGCATCCACAGGGCACAGGCTCTATGCAGGTGCATGTGCCCAAGACCCTGCAGGTGTGTGCTCAGGACCCTGCAGGTGTGTGCCCAAGACCCTGCAGGTGTGTGCTCAGGACCCTGCATGTGTGTGCTCAGGACCCTGCAGGTGTGTGCTCAGGACCCTGCAGGTGTGTGCTCAGCACCTGAGCTGTGTCCTTCTTCTCTTATGTGCCCTGGGCAGCTTTTCTCACCCTAGTGCCTTCACAGAGTGGGTGAAAGAATTAATGACTTGGTGGCCAAAACCATATTTTTCCCCTCTTTTAAAACACCAGGGATATGTATGATGATATTTTTAATAACAATTGGCCAGTCCTTTAATAGCTTCATTCAAAAAGACATTCTTGAGAAAAGCTATTATTCATCTAGTTATGTATTTTAGGCTTCTGGGGAAAACAGTAGGGGTACAGGATTGTAAGAAATAGAAGGGATATAAAAGGGAAAAAATGAAGTTACTGCAGTGACCATTAGGCTAGCTAAGGAAATAATTTCCAATGATATGGTCATTATTTGTACAAAGTGTCTCCAAATCACCACTAAAAAAATCAGACCAACAGAATTTTCACACTTACTCCTTCAGTTTAATTGTCTATTTGTTTCAAAATGAAAGCTAATTAAAAGATTATTTTCATATGCTTTAATCACACTACAGCTAACTGTTGGAAAATTTGCAATTAATGGATGCAACAGTTGACATAAGAATGCATTTTTTAAAAATAACATCACTGTTTGAATACACAGAGTGAAGTAATTAGTCCTTCATTAGTTTTGAGTTATTTCAAATGCTTTGAAATACTGGTGTGTTTAATGTTTAATCATCAAGGAAATATATCTGGCAATGGTGCTAGCTCCTGCATCATGAATTAAATATGGCCCCTTGGGAGGGAGGAGAATTCAGAAAGAAAAATGGCAGCCTCCTCAGGCCTGGCTGTGGGCAAATTCCACCTGCTACTGAGCACCTCCTCTCCTGTCTATTCTTGTCACTCACAAGAGCGTCTATGTAGGCTCAGGTCAATTGCAGATCTAGTTGGGTTGCAGTGGGGTGGAACCCTGACTCTAGAGACTGCTATGGAGCTGGGGTGTTGGAGGGGACAATGGTGCTGTGGAGAATGGAGAGGGGGTTGAATGCAGTCTAGCAGTCCTTCCTTATCACAGGGATGTGGTCTGAGACCCTCAGTGGATTCCTGAGGCTGTGGGTAATACCAAATCCTACACATACTGTGTTTTTTTCCCTATACATTCATATCTGTGATAAACTCGGGAATTTTCAATTTAAAGAAGAACTTGATGGTTTCTCTTTGGCAAATCTTAATTGCCAGCATCACTACTCAGGCCTTTTGGGGACATTATTAAGTAACATAAGTGTTAATTGAACATAAGAACTTTGATAATTGGACAGTAGACCTGACACCTAATCAATTACTCTGTGGCTAACGGATGTGTGGTATGTACAGTGTGGATGGATGTGCCGGGCAGAGGAACAGCTCAGGCCAGTGTGGGACAGAATGGGATGGCTTGAGATTTCACCATGCTACTCAACCTTTCTTTCTTTCTAACCTTCTCCTTCTTTCCTTCATACCAGAGATTGAACCCAGGAGTGCTTAACCACTGGGCTACATCCCCAGCACATTTTATTTTTTATTTTGAAACAAAGCCTTGCTAAGTTTCTCAGGGCCTTGCTAAGTTGCTGAGGCTGGCTTCTAACTTGCACTCCTCCTGCCTCAGCCTCCTGAGTGGCTTGAGATTACAGGTGTGCGCCACTGTGCCCAGCTCTTCTTCTTTCTTTATCTTCCCCTGGATCCTTCCTTCCTTATCTTCCCACTTCCTTCTTCTCTCCCTTCTGTTTTTCTTCTCCTCCTCTTCTTCTTCCTTCCCCCTCCTTTTTTTCCTCCTCCTTTTCTTCCCTTTTCCTCCTCCTCCTTGTTTTCTTTCCCTGTGCTATGGATTAAACCCAGGGCCTTGCACATGCTAAGCAAGTGCTTTACCACTGAGCTAAACCCTCAGCTCTCATCCTGTTTCTCTGAATGGCATAAAGGGAAAACAGGTAAGGGGGTTTACTGTATTGAGATTCTGATGATCAGCACTCTGGAAAGAAAGATGTCACTGTAACCCCAAGCAGGGCATGGAGATTGGGTGATCGCAGAGCTTGGTAGGGGACACTACCTGGCAATGAGTCTTCAAAAGTACCCAGACATCAAGAGGCTCATGATAGACAATGACTGTGGCTTTGGTCACCAGCTAGGAATCAAAGGGAACTCTTCAAACCAGCATGAGAAGCTCCTTCCCTGGAGTATCCTGATGGTCATCAGGCACAAGTCAATGAAAATCCCAGGTCACATTTTCCCTGGATCGGTGGACAACACATCAAAAGCCTGACAGTTTTCATGCTCTGGAGATACGCCCCCAGACAGTAAGGGAGCTCTTGCACACAGGCTTTGGACTGAGTTCTGTACATTTCTTTTCATTTTCAATTGGCATAGTAGCCCAGTAGAGCATGCTCAGATTGAACCACCTTCTCAAGATAAGGAAACTGAGGCATGAAGAGGTTATGCAATAGATGAAACTGGAGATATTACTTCTTCTTGCAGGGGACATAAAATAACACAGGCCATTCCCTTTTATACAAAGGAAACTGTGATATGTGTTAGAAGACCTATTACCTTATGCCCTTGACAAGTTACTGCACAAATATCTGGTCCCAAATCTTTTGGACTCTACTTTCGCTCATGTCTCAGTGTGTGGGTGTGTGTTTTGTCAGCATGCCAGGTATGTGCAAACACACAAGAGCAGCTGTTGGGTCTTGGAACTATCACGGAGGCTCATTCTGCAAGGTCAATCGAGACCGCAGAGTCAGAGATGCAAACCAAGGAGACCCAGGTTATGTCTTCTTTTCTTAGTTGAATCAACAAGGATCCTTCAAATCTGAAATTTCAAAACATCAAAGCCCGAGACTGGACCAACAGCAGCAACACATCCCAGACCTCCTGCCTATGGATGTCCTCCAACAGCAGAGGTGAAGATCTGGGGCTGGAGAGGAAGGGCAGCCCTGGGGAAGCTGGGAGTGACTGTGGCCCTCCAGATTCCAGTGCTTGGACTGGCAGCAAGTAGTGAGTAATGAAGTGAAGCCTCTTGGGTCTGCCTGCCTGCTGTCCATGACATCTCATAAGGACCTAACTCCTCTGTGCTGAGCTCTGAGTTCTACTGACAGTGTAGTCTAAGCTGTGGTCCCCATCCATTGAGAGCTTGGAGTGCAAGGGGAGAAACCAATAGAGAGAGACAAACATAGATGTGATGTAGATGGGAGAAACAGGAAATGGGGACAGCTGACTGTACCAGGAGCCCAGGGAAATGTGACACAGGAGTGGACACATGCTTCAGGTCTTGCCAGTTGAGAAAATGGGAGAAAGGGATTAGGGACCATGTGAGCCAAGGCCTGCAGAATGGGAAATCAAGGTAAGATTTGGAGATTGGGAAGCATTTTAGAATAGTGGGGGTGTAGTAAGAAGAGGAGACCAGAGCTAAGCTGGTGGGCTGGGATTGGGAAGGTTTTGAAATTCTGTCAACAGTCCCAGCAGGCTGGGAGTGAAAAGCTTTGTGAATAGGGCATGGGAAAACCAGTGTATCCCACTCATCAGGAGGAGAATGTGTTTTCCAGGTGATAAAAGCCCCATCAAATGAGCGGGGCTGGGCTGCTTCCTTTCTCTTTAATAAGATTCACTTTTATTTATTTATATATTTACAGTCTCCTTCCGTTCTCACAAAGGAGGGAGAATACACACATTTTGCATTTACTCACACACACACACACAAAAATCTAAAATGATAATGGAAGTTCCTGAGGGAGCTGGGCTGGGGACTGGAATCTGTGAGAGCATGGGTTCTGGGGTGGCTGCAGAAATAGCACTAAGGAAGTTTCTCAGAGGCCAAGGCCAGGAGGAGAGCAAGGGCACTTCCACAGCCTATGGTGGCTGCAGGACGTAATCAAACCAGAATCAACTTTCCCTGATTCAGAAGAGGAAATGCCACCGTGGATTCATTGAAAGAAGTCCCTCAAGGGACACTGCAAGAATCTCAACAGGTTTTCTCTTCTGGGGTCCCACAGTGTGGGTGATGGGAGTCCATTGACACTCCTTTGACCAGCAGGAACTCTTATTTTTTATTTTTTTCAAGAACCAATGTATATATACTTAGTTATCCAGGGCTAATGCCATATCATGGATGCCCAGCTTGGGTTTCCCCTGTTGCTGTTTCCCCCAGAAGACCCCCTGAGTTAAATGGATATCTTGTGGAGGTCTGAGATCTCCTTCTGAGATGATTCCCCCATATTCCCACCCTCCAGTCTCTTAGAAGTTCTTCCTACACACTCCTCCTCCCCATCCCCCTCCCTAAGCCTTCAAGTAATCTAGGAAGCCATCCCCCTATTGTGTGGAGAATCATACAATTTGAAGTTATTGTTAGCTTAGCCATCTAACATACTGCTTCCCCATGTATTCTAGATTCCACAGATGAGAGAAACCATTCGGCCCTTGAGTCTCTGAGATTGGGATACTTCACTGAGCATAATTCTTTCTATCTCCATCCATTTGGCTGCAAAAGCCATAATATCATCTTCTCTGATGGCCAAGTAGTATTCCATTGTATATAAGTACCAAAGTTTTTGTATCCACTCATCAAGTGAGGGGCATCTGGATTGGTTCCATAGTCTAGCTATAATAAATTGAGCTGCTATAAACATTGAGGAAGCCACATCACTATAATACGCTGATTCTAACTCTTTTGGGAAAATCCCCAGGAGTGGGATAGCTGGGTGGTAAGGTGGTTCCATCCTTAATTTTTTGAGGATTCTCCACACTGCTTTCCATAGTGGCTGAACCAGTTTGCAGTCCCACCAGCAGTGTGACAGTGCTCCTCTTTTCCCACAGCCCCCCAGCATCTGTCGTTGTTAGATTTTTCATTTTCAGCAGGAAGTCTTAAGGGCAGTAGAGCAACATGTGCTGAGCTGGCAGATTTCTTTCCAGCCCATCACAGAAAAAAATACAGCCTAAAATTATGGCGTTGGCTTTTAAGGCATCAGTGCCCTTTTTTAAAAAGATAAATTTTTAAATATCCAGCTCCAATACCCCCCAATACAATAGCTCAGACCTACAATTCTCTGGTTTGGGGCAGAGGCGTGGAATTAGTTTCTAGGGAGCCTTGGGGACACCCCCAGGAGTTTCAGGGCTCTGGGGAAGGTAACAGGGAAAACTGTTGATCCAGCATTGCAATGGACGGCATGTCCTTCAGGCATTTCCCTGTTAATATTAGTCCCCACGGTGCGGGTTCTGGCAGAGACTGGGAGGTAGCATGCTCAGGTGGAGATTTGCTGGGCAGATGTTCTGTGCCTCTGATTACAGGTGATTTCGAAAACATTGACAAGTGGGAAAGCACTAAATTCTCCAAGCTCATGGTCTCTAGCCCCAGGCCTCAGAGAATCCTGCCTTGGAGAATCCAAGACCCTGAGCAGGGGCTCAAGGGCCCTATCATCTTCTGTTCGCTCTGGAGGGAAATGCATTCCCTCTGACAACAGTCTCTCAGGATCAGGTTGCTCTAGATCTGTTTAATTGTGTCTTGATGTGCCTTTTAAGCTGTCGCACTGAAACGTGATTCCCATCTCTGCTTATCGAATGTCGCTGGGGGAGGCACTAGGAGAATTGTTATGAGGAGACATACCCGCCCCCCGCTATCTTTCTCCACCTGCTGAACTGTCTCTGTAGCAGCTCCGCACCTGCCAGAGTCTTTGGCAGCAATGAACGGAGTTCTGCCCTGGGGGAGGAAGCCCCTGGCTGCTTCTCCCTGATGTGTGATGGTCTCCTGCATGGAAAGGGCAAGCAACTGCTCCATGCCAGGCACTGGGATGAACAGCAGGAGATGCCCAGGGGAAGGAAGGGGAGCGTATGCTCTTAGGAGTCTCATGGGTGGGCGGGCGAAGTAGAATATTCTGCTCTAAAGAAGAGCCCAGTGAGTGGGATGCAAAGTTTACAAACTTTGTGATGGAGGAGCAATAAGGCAATCTCTCCCTTTCTCCAATCTCTTCTCTGCCCGCCAGAAGCCAACCTGTATGAAGCCATCAATGGGTCCCTTTGTGGCATGGATGCCATCAACTGGGTGCAGTCAATGGGGGACCACATAGGAGAGTTTAGAGGGAGCTCAGAGAGTGCAAATCATCCATCTCACCATTGTCAACAAACAATGCTCACAAGCTAGTGCAAAGAGCCCAAATTCTTTAGACCCATAGTCACAAAGCAACACCATTCATCAGCACATTTCATGACTCGAGTAAGTGTCGCTGTTATACAGGTTCTTTGTGGCTAGGCTGGATTCTTTGTTTCTGGAATTTACTCTTGCAGCCAGAGTGAGGTCAGAGTACTCACTCTCTAACCTCCTGCCAGCTTGCCTCCTGCTGCTGTGTCCTTTAGATGAAGACCATTGCTCCTCTATTCTCCCTGTCACTGGTTGCTGGTAGACTTTGGTCCTGGGGATGGTAATGTTGTGCAGCTATCAAGCCCTAGGTCACAGTATCTCTTTATACTCTCTACCCACACATTCCTACAAAGCCTCTTCTGAAAAACTATTGGAATCACTCTATTTTCATTGTGCAATTTCTTTCTTGTTGGAAGCCAGGCTAAATCAAGAAGGAACAGGTCAATCCCCAAACAAGAAGCAAGCTTTTCAAAGTTGGGTCTTAAAAGAAAGGGGCTGGGCATGGTGGTGCATGCCTGTAATCCCAGTGGCCTGCGAGGCTGAGGCAGGAGGATTCCAAGCTCAGCCACAGCAAATAAGCAAGGTCCTAAACAACTCAGTGAGACCCTATGTCAAAATAAAAAAGAAAAAGGGCTGTGGCTGTGGCTCAGTGACTCATTGCTTAATGGTACAACTGCTTGGTGTGGATATTGTCCTTGGAGCTCATCTTTGAAATTCCGCTTCATTTTCCTAACAGCTTCCCAAGCAGGAGTGCTCCATACAATAGCAGCCAGGTGTAGGGCACCTGAGAGCATCTGGGAGAAAACCATTGCGTGTTCCTGCCTGCCAGAGATAGGTCACTAATTTTGCTCAGCCCACCTCCAAGTTTTCCATACTATCCATCGCCTCCTGCTGCCTCCTGTCAAAGACCTAAACCAAATTTCAAACAAGAGGGTGAGCTGGAGAGGGCAAGCAAACCTGAAAAACCAAAGGAGATTGCTTCTGAGAATCTGGGAAGGGAGGAGGCGACCTTGGCAGATTCTTTCTTGGAATCCTGGCCCGTGGAGAGACAGCAGAGACAAAGAGAGACAGGGTTTCAAGTCCTGGAAATCTTATTTGAATTAAGAATCCGTGCCACCTTTCCTAGTCCAGTATTTCTTAGCCATTGATTGGAGATTATAATAGCATCTCCTTCAGAAGGTTGTGGTGGGAATTAAATAAAAGAAGACACGCACAGATTTGGCACAACCTCTGACCTGAATTAGGCGTTCACTAAATATTGATCATCATGATTGTTGCTAAGTAAGAGATCGCAGGTGTTCTTGCTAAGGCAGCTGACAGAGGGGAGCAGTAGGATTTTATGATATGGGGAGTCTGAGACCAGGGTGTGATTGAGGCCAGGATGGAGGGGAGGCTCATTCAACATATCACAGACCACAATGGCAGGACCAGGACTTGAACTTGAATCTCATGCCTTTCTGTTTCTGGCTCCTTTCTCAGGCATCTCTCATGGAGGTCTTTCCCTTGATTTCTTCATCTTAAAAGAGGTGATCACTTTCAAAGTCTTATTAAGGTACATATATCATGCAAAATTCATTCTTAGGAAGGAAAACAGTGGCTGATCTTGTACCAGATTATTAACACACCAAGAGTCACGTTACCTGTGGAGAAGAAAGCAGGGTTAGTTACGACACTGCCCTTTCTGGACTCCAGTTTATATTCTTTTCCCTATATCACACGACTCCAACCATTTCTTCGTAGAAATTAAGAACTATGGCTTCAAATAGAGCCGCTTGCTTCACACACTCATTCTTCCTTGATCCAAGAAGCCCTGTCTTTGTGGCTGGCTCATATAGTGTTGATTGTTAAAAAAAAAAAAAAAAAAAAAAAAGTGCCAAGGGACAAGAAAACAAAGTTTGAAAAGTTTTATCTGGAAAAATAAACTCACATACAGACAAACAAAGGGAAAATTAGTTTTTTTTTGGGCTGAAGCCAAAAGGGTTTTTGTGTCATGTAGTGCAAGTCTGTAGAACTTAATAGGATTATGTAGGGTGAGGAAGTCCATTTGAAGAGAAAAACAAACAAATAACAACAATGAAAACCAGAGGAACAGAATTACTTGTATTTTATTTTTTGGATACTAAAAATAAATAAATAAATAAAAATTTAAAGAAAAGATTTTTTTTTATTTGTTTGACATCGTCTTACATATTGGAGGGAATTGTTGTTACACATAATTAAAAAAAAATCCAGCCTAGGACTAACCTAGTATATTAAAGAGTATCCTTACCACTGGTGCTGGTGGTATTGTTAATAAACTACCATTAACATTGAACTGTGTCTCATGTTAAGCCTGCCACATCCCTGGTCTCTTTTATTCTTAGCAGAACTGTAAAGGGCTTTGGTGGGTAAAGGTATCAGAGCTAGGAGGGGATTAATAACTTAAGTTGGTGAAGGTGGCATTTCAGATTCTTTCTTAGTCCTCTTTCACATTTCTGTCTCCTATGAAATGCCTTCTTTGTACAGGCAGGATCTATAAACCTGGTGGATGGATAAGAACTGATATTGTCAATGCGGACATCAGAGCAGCATGTAGTTCTGGGTCCAAAATCCAACACATCCAAAAGACAAGGATATTGCTCACCCAGTGTAATTCTAATGGAAATAGATTTTGCTGCCACCTTAAAAGTTGGAATTAACACCCTCTGAAGTGTAGCTTCCCTCCGGCAGCATCTGAAGATTCATATTTTCTAATATTTTTCCCAGATCCGGATGCCCAGCCAAAGTTGGCCTTGCTGTAGACATGCCAAGCCACGGACTCCCTTGATTGATTGATTAATTGATATATTTGTGACTCTTGGCTTGGCGCTCCCAATTCAAGCTGGGAATTGATTTTAATCTTCACAGGTTAAAAACAAAAGCTATCAAATACCTTATAGGAGATGGTGATGAGAGACAATGTTATTAAACAGAAGCTAGAAACTGACAATTCATCAGCTCCCAACAGCTCAAGGCTCAATTTGTGTGTGTGTGTGTGTTTGTGTGTGTGTGTGTGTGTGTGTGTGTAGCTTGCCAGGATCTCAGTGTCTTGTTCAATATCTAATTTATTTGGAGTTTTATTGAGGGAGGAGCATCTTCTGCAATTCTTGTCTCCAGTTTTCCAAGAGTTGTTAAACAAGCAAACAAACAAAAAAGGAACTCACAAGTAGGGATTTGGTAGGCATAGAAGATTTTGTCTGTGTAAGGGGCTAGGTACCTGTTTCCTTGAATCTTGTGCTGTGATGATTTTCTTTCCAGAACCTAATTCCTTATGGTCCCATTTTTTCTGACAATATATTCTTTTGTTTGTGTTGTCACCTTGGTTTTAAAGTTTTTCTTTTCCCCCCGTGCTAAACATTGGTGTTTAGCAAAACTTATTAAAGCCTTTCACAAGCTAATTAAACTCCAAAACAAAAAGCCTGGCCTGTCAGACTTATCCAGGGTTTAGGGTTTGATATGTGATCTCTGATAAAGACTATCTTCCCACCAGATTTGCTAATATGGAAGGGTCACAGCAAGCCTGCTGGGTTTCATTTTTTCAGATACAATGGAGAGAGTGCTTAGAATAGAAGGGGAAGGAAGATCCATGGACAGAGAGATAACCAGGTCTGCAGTAAAATTTTTTATCTTTGTTCATGTGACTCGGTGGATACCTGCTTTATTTAAGCTAGTTTAAATGGTTTTTCTTCCATTTATCACCAAGAGCGTTCACCAGTGCAGGTGAAATGTTTATTTTCTGCATTTTACAGTGAGGCTCAGAGATGTTTGATTTGAGGATTACACAAACGGTAAGTGGCACAGCAGGCCCAGAGCCAGAACCAAATGATAAGTCACCTCCCTCACCACCTTGCACCCAGGGTGAGCTGGAGATCTTTCTGTTTTCCCGTTACTCCCTTGACTTACTTTATAACCATACTTCCTATTTTCTAATGTTTTCTAATTATAAAATTAATGCATGCACATTGTAGATGTTTCAGGGAAGCATAAAGAAGACAATAAATTTACTCACAACCTTGCTAAAGGAAGCCAGTATTAAAATGATGTGCTATTTTCTCTCCAGGCACAAGAAACCTAAATGTTCACTGAACTCATTTGGTGCCTTAATGAATAGATAAAATTGGCTTGAACCACTGTTCTATTCCTTGCATAGAGTCACGGAGTTGAGTACAGCCCCTGTCCTACACTGGACGTGTGATTATGATCAAGTTATTTAAGCACTAGTAAGTTCTTCCCTAATCTGTCCTTTGAAGTTAATCATCTCCTTCTAGGCAGAAGAGCTCATATGAGAAACAAATGGAAGGATCAATAAATACTCTGAAAATTATAAAGTGTGGTGCAAATAAAAAGTTTACAAATGTTTTCCTTTTCTTTCTAGTCCCAAAAGCATTTCATTAAAAAAATCCCAGTGTGAAATTCCAGGATATAAAAGGGACAAAAAAGA
>PVKS010036687.1:0-19172 GCA_004027875.1 Aplodontia rufa
TTGCTCCAGGCAGAATGTGGGCCTCTACTCCATGGCAGAGTGCCTTGCTCCAGGCAGAATGTGGGCCTCTACTCCATGGCAGAGTGCCTTGCTCCAGGCAGAATGTGGGCCTCTACTCCATGGCAGAGTGCTTTGCTCCAGGCAGAATGTGGGCCTCTACTCCATGGCAGAGTGCCTTGCTCCAGGCAGAATGTGGGCCTCTACTCCATGGCAGAGTGCTTTGCTCCAGGCAGAATGTGGGACCCACGGAGGCTGAAATATGAATCGCCCTTCACTGCTCCACCATCCAGGCTGCTCCAGCCTGCGTGTCCACGACCCAGGCCCTGGGGCCTCTTCTCCAGCTGCCATCGGCTTAGATTCTCTTCTTTTGGGGTCATTGTCCATCCATGCTGATACCCAGGCCTGAATTCTGACTCTGTCTGTCTTTCCTGCACAGGGGGAGCCATGGCCTTCGCAGTGTGACGTCAGTGCTCTAAAGGAGCTTCATGTGGCAGTGGGATTGCATGGCTGTGCATGCCTTCATTATTTTTCTTTAGAGAAGGGGACTTGCTATCTTCCATGAAGCCTAGAGACGGAGAGGTGCTCAGCCAGACTTTGGTTTAGAAAAAAAAAAAAGATAAAAAAGAATTAAAAAAAAGGGAAACTGGAAGGAGAAAAGGGAGGGAGGGAAGAGAAAAAACACCAAGGACTTCATTTATATGATTGAACTGGTTGTTCAGCCTCACTGAGGCGCAGCAGATGAGTGGGAACTGGGTTTCTAGAAGGCTTGACTCAATGTCTGGATGCATGTCCCCAAGTACACCACACAGCCGGCCTTATCAACACACATCACCTCCGTCACCACCGTTCTTCCCCCACCTGCTCGGCAGACGTGGGGAGGCAGTGCAGCATTGCTGACGTAGCCATGGTGCTGTGCAGTACATCCTCAGCACTTCCGGTTCAGCCACTGAAGCTCTGGACCTTCAAGGGACATGTCCCAGCCAGCTGCCCTTGGTGACTACCTTCTCTCTGCCTCTCTGAGCTTGAATATTTTAGGTCAACACATAAGAGAGATCGTGGAGTATTTGGCCGTGTCTGAAATGACTCTTCTAGGAGTTGTAAGGTAGCTGGTTTAATTCCTAATTCTTTGATTCAGTTAGATTTGATTTTTGTGCAAGGTGAGAGTTAAGGATCTAATTTCAATTTTCTGTGAGTCACTGTCCAGTTTGTCCAGCACCATTGTTGAATAGGCTGTTGATCCTCCTTGTTATATTTTGACCCCTTTGTCAAAGATCAGATGTTTAAAGACTTGTGGGTTTGTCTCAAAGCCTTCTATTCTACTCTATTGGTCTTCATTCCTATTTTGATACCAGTACCATACTGTTTTTAATACTACAACTCTATAGTATAATTTTAAATTGGATATTTCAAAACTATCTGTTTCATCTTTCTTGTTTAGTAATATTTTGATTATTCTGGGTTTCTTGTTGTTCCAAATGAATTTGAGAGTTGCTTTTTCTATATCTGTAAAGAATGACATGGGGATCTTGATGAGGGTTGTATTGAATCTGTATGGTGCTTTTGGCAGAATGACCATTTTAATAATATTAATTCTGCCTAACCAAAAGCATGGAGGATCTTTCAACCTTCTCAGGTCTTCTGTTTTCAGTGTTCGATAACTTTCCTTGTAGAGGTCTTTTACTTCTCTTGCTAGACTAATTCCCATGTATTTTATTCTCTTAGAGGATATTGTGAATGGTATCAATTTCCTGATTTCTTCTTCTGCCCTAATATTAGCATATAGGAAAGTTATTGATTTATGGGCATTGATCTTGCAGCCTACTATGTTGCCAAATCTGTTTATTAGCTCTAGCAGTTTTCTGGTGGAGTTTTTTGGATCTTCAAGATATAAGATCATGTCATCAGCAAAAAAGGAAAAATTTGACTTTCTTCCTTCCTATTCTTATCCCTTTGATTGCCTTCTTTTGCCTGATGACTCCAGCGAAGGTCTCCAGGACTATATTGAATAAAAGTGGTGAGAGCAGGCAGCCTTGTTTTGTTCTCCAGTTTATTGGGAATGCTTTCAACCTTTCTCCATTTAGTATTATACTAGCTGAGGGTTTGGCATATATGGCCTTCACAAAGTTAAGATACGTTCCTTTGAACCCTACTTTCTCTAGAGTTTTGAGCACAAATGGGTGCTGGATTTCATTGAAGGACTTTCCTGCATCAATTGAGATGATCATATAGTTTTTGTCCTTTATTCTGTTTAAGTGATGAACTGCTTTTATTGATTTGCATATGTTGAACTAGCCTATAATGAAGCCCACTTGATCATCATGAATTATCTTCTTGTCTTTTTGAATGTGGTTTACAAGAACTTTATTAATGATTTTTGTGTCGATGTTCATGAGGAATATTGGTCTGTATTTTTCTTTTTTTGATGGGTCTTTGTTGGTTTTTGGTATCAGAGTTATGGTTGCTTCATAGAAAGTGTTTGGGAGAGTTCCCTCTTTTTCAGTTTCTTGGAATAGCTTGATAAAGAGAGGTGTGAGCTCTTCTTCAAATGTGTGGTAAAACTCAGCAGAGAATCCATCGGGTCCTGGGCTTTTCTTCCTTGGAAGACCTTTAATTGCTGTATGGATTTTGGTGGCTCGTATTGGATTGTTTAGGATTTCAATTTCATCCTGCATCAATTTGGGGATGTTGTATGTGTCTAGAAATTTGTCCATGTCATCCTGATTATCTGATTTAGAGAAGTATAGTTTTTCAAAAATATGTTTTGATAATCTCTTCGATTTCAAGGAGGTCAGTGGTGATCACCCCTTTTTCGTTGGTGATTTTGTTGATTTGCTTTGATTCTTTTCTTCTTTTAGTTAGATTAGCTAAGGAATCTGTCAATTTTATTTATTTTTTTGAGGAATCCACTCTTTGTTTCATTGATTGTTTTATTTTTCTATATTTTTAATTTTAGTGTTCACAATTTCATTGAGTTCAGCTTTGATCTTAATTATTTCCTGTCATCTCCTGGTTTTGGGACTAGACTGTTCTTCCTTTTATAGAGATTTGAAATGGAGCATCTGCTTATTTGTTTGAAATCTCTCCTGATTCTTCATGTGGACACTCAGTGCTATAAATTTTCACCTTAAGAATGCTTTCATGTTGTCCTAGAGGATTCAATATGTTGTGTCTTCATTTTCATTCTCTTCCAAGAATTCCTTAATTTCTGTTTTCTTGTCGTCTTGGATCCATTTTTCACTTAATGCGGTCATGGCATCATGACTGATAGGATATATGGAATAATATCTACTTTTTATTTGCTGAGATTTCCTTTGTGAACTAGAATATGATCTATTTTGGAGAAAGATCCATGTGCTGCTGAGAAGAAGGTATACTCTGCCAATTTGGGGTGAATATTCTATACATGTCTGTTAAGTCTTCTTGATTTATGGTGTTGTTTAGACTGGAGACCTCTTTATTGTTTTTTTGTTTTGATGATCTGTCTATCGGTGATGGAGTGTTAAAGTCTCTCAGTACTATTGTGTTGAGGTCCACAGTAGTTTTATGTCTTAGAGTAATTCTTCCACATAGTTGGGAGCGTTGGTGTTTGGAGAGTATATATTTATTTTGATTATATTTTCCTATTGTTTTGTTCCCTTCCCTAGGATGTAGTGGCCTTCTTTATCTCCTCTGATTAATTTATGTTTGAAATCCACTTTGTGGGATATAAGAAATGCAACTCCACCTTTCTTTCTTGGGCCATATGCCTGTTAGATTTTTTCCACTCTTTCACCTTTAATCTATGGGTTTCATTGGCTGTAAGGTTGGTTTTCTGTAAGCAGCATATTGTTGGATTTGTTTTTTTGATCCAATCTGCCAGTCTATATCTTTTGATAGGTGCATTGAGAGGTTTCACATTCACTGTTAGATTTGGTGTTTCTCCCTTGCTGCTTTCAATATTCTTTCCTTGATTTCCCCTTTGAACATTTTGAATATGATGTGTATTAGTGAGATTCTCATTTGATTAGGCCTATTTGGTGTCCTATAAGCTTCCTGAATGAGCATATCTGACTCTATTTTTATATGGGAAAATTTTTCTTCAACTATTTTATTGAGAATGTTCCTTATCTCATTTGCTTGTGTTTTGATTTCTTCCTGTATCCCAATTATTCTTATATTGTTTCTTCTCATTTCATTGCAGACATTTTAAAAATTTTGTTCAAGTTCTGTGAATTTCTTTTTCTTGTGTTCATTGTTCGCTCAAGCTTGCTCAGCTTGTCTTCATTATTAGATGTTCTTTCTTCAAGAGCTGAGGTTCTGTTTTCTATAGAAGTTAGTCTATTATTAAATTCTTCCATGGTTACTCTCATGTCATTGACTGCAAATTTTAGCTCTGTTCCTTCCTTTTTGAGTATATCTATTTCTTTGATAATAGAGTTTTTCATCTCTTGAGTTCTCTCACTTAGTCTTTTCATTATATCTCATTGTAGCTCATTATTCATTTTAGTAATAGGATCATATTTATTATTTTCAAGGTTTTCAATTTGGTCCCTATCCATGTCATCCTTTTTACCCTGGGTTTGTTCGTTTGAGGTTAAACCTCTCCTCATTTGATTCTTCAATTTTGAAGAGCTTATTCTGGATCTCTGAATTGAGATTTCCTGTGGAGAATATAGACAGTTCTCCAGGTAGTTTTTCCTTGCAAGTCAAAGGGTTGGAACAGCCACCACCTCTTTGATGATCACCTTCTTCCAGATGGTACTTCTGCCTGGGTCTTCATTTTGCTCACCTTTTGGTTCCAGGCTCAAGGTCACAGGTCTGAACCTGTGTTGTCCTGGGAACCTTCTCCAGTTGGTCCTGAGCAGAGGCTGCTCCAGATGGGGGTCATACCAGTGGTATCCTGAGGGCCTCCAGGCCAGGACTAAAAGAAACTCAGACAGGTATGTGGGAGATCAGGTAGGTGAGGGAAACTCCAGGTGGGGAACCTCCACTGGTTTGTCCTGAGCAGTGACTTTTCTGGATGGGGGCACTACTGGTGTTGTCCTGAGTGCAATGCTGGTGGTGGTACTCAAAAAGGCCCCACAGGCACACGGGGTGTCAGGTTGGTGGGGATGCTCCAGGTCTTTTATGCTCCTTTATGAAAAATTTGGAGTATTTTGATGAAGGCCAAATTTTTACTTTTCATTTCTAAGTTGTGCTTTTTGTGTTGTAACCAATGACCCTTCAACAGCACACAGATTCTTGCCTGTTTTCTTGTATAGTTGTGCATTTGCATTAATGATTTCTAGCTATGCTCTACATCCAGTGTGAATTTTTGGTCACCTTTCATGTTTTGCATATGAATAGACAATGGTTCCAGCACCACTTCTTTAAAAGTCTACCCTTTTTTATTTTTTAAGAGAGAGGAAAAGAGGGAGAGGGAGGGAGAGAGAGAGAGAGAGGGGAAGAGAGAGAGAGAGAGAGAGAGAATCAACTTCATTTAGTTTTTCATCTAGTTTTCATTGCTACCACACTTAATTGGGGTTTGAATGTTTGAACCCAAGTTCTCTCACATGCCAGGCTAGAGTCATAACCACTGAGAATTCCAGCCCCTACCCTTTTTTCTTTAATTTGCCTTTCACTTTTTAAAACATCAATTAAATATATTATCATGGCAGCTTGGATCTTCTGTTCAATTTTATTGATTTTATACCTATTTATTGTTATTATAAATGATATTTATTTTTTTCTGATTCCACATACTGATTACTAGTATTTATAAATGAGAGTTTTTATGTTGACTTTATAATCATGCAAAAGTTGTTTATTAATTATAGGAATTTTTATAAATTTCTTTGGATTTTCAATACATACAGTTGTATCACCTACAAATAGAGGTTTTGGGAGATCATTATCTTATTGTAAACTAGACTTTACAATTCAATGATGCAAGAGAGGCAATGGAAGGGGACAGTCCTATTTGTTTATGATCTTAGGGGAAAGCCATCCAATTGCATTCAGTATGGTGTTAGCTGGAGTTTTGTTTTGTTTTGTTTTCCATAGTTTTTGCACTGTTAAGGGAGCTCATTTCCATTCTTAACTGTGCTGATTTTTTAAAATTATGAATGGATAGTGTCTTTTCTTATTTATCAGGAATATCGTGGTTTTTTCTTTTCAGTCTGTCAGCATGGTTGTGGTGGGCAGAAAAGAGACCCTTGAAAATGTTCACACCCAAATCACTGGGCACTGGAGGGGGGGTCAGTGTATGGCAAAGGGGAATAAGGATTAGCAGATGATGGTAAAGATTTTCATTGGAAGTCATTACATCAGGAAGATCCATGTGTCCCCAGCATAATCACAAGCACCTACAAATGGAGAGTGAGGCAGTAGAAGGACATCAGCAGCAGATGTGGCAGGGGTCTGTGGTGTAAGAGAAGACTCAACCTGGAGGCCTTTGCTAGCTCTAGAGGGTCCCTGAGCAAGAACTGTAAGTGGCCTCTAAAACCTCACAAAGGCAGGAAATGCACTTTCTTACAGAGTCTCCAGAAAGGAATGCAGCCCTTTTGGTGGACTGATCTTATCCCAGTGAGACCTGGATTAGACTGCAAGGCTGCACAAATGTAGGATCACATGCTTGTGTTTCTCTGAGCCCCTAAACCTATAGCATTGTTGTGACAGCAGTTTAAAGCTTAGGCACTAATTAGTTACATGATTTGATGTTCATTTTAAATTATTAAACCAGACTTCTATTCCAGTGTTGGACCTCTGGGTGTGTTGTAGTATTTTTTACATGGAGGATTTCAATGTACTATGCTTTCCCCCAAGTTCATAATGAATGTTAGTCTGTAATTTTATTTTCTTTGAAGTCTTCATGACAGTTTTATGTATCTGGCCCTACAAAAATTACTATGAATGGTTCTCTTCTTTTCTCTGTAAGGTATTATGTAGAATTTATATTATTTTTAATTAGATGTTTTAGAAAAGCCATATAAGACTAGAATACTATTTGTGAAATGTTGTTTTAACTATACAAATTTTTTTTTGAAAGTAGATATAGGACTATTTATGGTTTTTATTTCTTCTTGAGGTAATTTTGGTAGTTTGTATTTTTCAAATGAATTGGTTCATTTTACCTAAGTTGTTTAGTTTACAACAATTAAACAGTGAGGTAGAATGTTCAGTTTTCTCAATTTATACTAATATTCGTAGTGTGGGTAGTCATACCTCCTTTTTGTTTTTGGCAACTTATTTTTTCCCCCTTGACCAACCTTTCTTGAAAGATATGAATTTTCTTATTTTTTCAAATAAATTACTTTCATTTTGAATTATTTTCTATTTTTTATTATTTTAAAATTTTATCTGGTTTTTAATCTTTTTATTATTTGTTCTGCTTTCTTTGAGTTCAGTTGACTATTTTCTTACTGATGTCTTAAGGTAGAAACACAGACTTTTATTTGGAAATATCTTTCCTTCTTAAATATTTGCCTTTTAATGCTATAAATTTCCCTCTAAACACTTCTTTAGGTGAACACCACTCATTTTGTGTCAGTATATTTTCACTGGCGTTCAGTCAGATATTTCCCAGTTTACACTGAGACTTCCTCATTATGTCTGCCTTCATGTAGAAATGTATTGTATACTTTCCAAATATTTGAGGATTTTCCAAATATCTTTCTGTTATTCATTGCTAGCTCAATTCCTTTATGTTGGAGCGTATATTTTGTATTATTTCAATTATTTTAAATTTATTTGGGTTTGTTTTATATCTGGAGTTTATTTGATCTTGGTGAATGTTTCATGAACATTGAAAAGAAGGTACATTCCACTGAAGTTTGGTGGAGAGTGAATTATTGGTATTTCTGCCACTTTGGTGAAAGCTGCCAAATCTTCTATATCCTTGCTAATTGTGCATTTTAGAGAAAAAAAAAATTAGTAATATTATCTATGTAACTTATCAACATTTAATAATCAGTATTATCTAGCTCATCAGAACTAGCTAAAACTTCATTAGTAGTTAGCTCTGTAGATCAGAAATGTGAGGATGATGTGGCTGGCCCAATCTTCCCTGAATCCAAAGTATTTGTATATTAAACAGAAGAAAGCAAAGTAAAACAGAAAAGAAGCAATCACAAAAAATTAGCATAAGGAAAGTTTAACAATTCCTCATTTATGTACAATATACCAAATATACTTTTAATTGCTAAATTTTCAGTCATATAAAATATTTATATACTTTTAAAAGATTTTAAAAACATAATAAGTTTTAATGAATGTATTAAGCAGACTTCAAGGATTTCCTCCCTAATTCTTGCCCAACAGTGTACAGACACTGGAACTTTCAGTATGATGGAGTTCTGCTCCTTCAGTTCAGTTGTGTTACATGTAGGGAAGCTGTCTTTAAGAAAGGGGCCCGAGCTCGTCTTGTGAGCCATTTAGTCAAGGAGGGTGGATTAGAAGCAGAGTGAGGCAGAGATTCACAGTGAGCAGAACTCAGCACGAGATAAATGCTGTCACTGGCTATGAATGTGGAGGGGCCACATGGCAAGGAGTGTGGAGTCTCCAGGAGCAAAGAATGGTCTTTGGCTGGCAGCTGGCCACAAGTTCTACAAGTAGAAGAGATTTAATTAAAGATATTTCATTAAGCGTGTGAGTGCATTGCTCTTCTGAACCTCCAGACAGAACCACGGCACAGCCAAAACCATTACTTCAGCCTGCAGGACCCTGAGCACAGAAAGCATTCACACTACCCTCCAACTCCTTGTCTATTCTAAATTGTTAACCTTGTGGTAAAATTTCATGCAGCAATTGAAAACTAACTGATGTTGACAGGAATGTTTACCAAAGGTCGTGCAAACCCTTTACAGAGAATAATTATGAAATCCAGTATGAAGATAAGAATTTTCAACAAAATTACGTAAGTCCAATGATACTACCAATACTCCAAATAAAAACATGTTGCTGTTTAGACTTGGAAGTGAGTTTTTAAGAATTGTATGGAAGGTACCAACATGAAAGCTAGCAGAATCCATTGTGGAGGGCAGGGAAGGCTGTTTCCATTATTTTTGTGGGAATACACATGGGGAACACATTCCCAGCAACTCCAGATCTAAGATTCAGCACGATGGAAAAAAGGCTAAGTGTGCAGTGGCTGCCTTGCTGCGTGCCGATGCACAGACCTTCCCTCCTAGAGATTTCAAGGTCATTTTGTACACACAAACCTCCAAACCTCTTCTTAGCAAACTTACTGAAGACAACAGTGTTAAGAAAACGATGTCACTGACCATTACTGATGAGATAGCACCACAGTGCACCTGTGTGACACAAGGGAGTGCGAGCGTGCTGCATGCTAGGGGACAGAAGTGGCTCCTTCTCCCCAGCAAGACGTTCCTAGGGAAGAAGAGAAGGTGCATTGGAGGCACAGAGGCCTTGGGCACAAAGTAGATTAAGTCACAGGTGCCAGCTAAGGAAAAGCCAAATGGTTTTGCCCAAGAGTGGTGAGGTATCTGAGAAGCATCTGGGTAGAAGGGCTGTTGTTGAGAGAAGGGCAGAGAGAAGGTGGGCCACTCCATGATGGAGGGTGACCCTGTGCATGAGGGAGAAAAACCGCAGCAACGGAGATTCCCATGCTGTTGATCACCGTGGGACTGCAGTGCAGTCTCACTTCCGTCCCCGCGAAGCCTGTGGTCAGCTCTGTGAAGCTCAACATGGATGCTTCTGCTGGGAAGAGTATGTGCTGGAGGGGCTGAAATGCAGGGAGGTGCTATGTTATGTGTCCCCAGGGTCTGTGACGAGAGGAAAGGAGACGATGGTAGTGTGGACCACCTGTGCAAGAAATTGAAGAGGACATGGGACAGAGCTTTCCAGGAAACACAAATGTCAGTGGTGCTGGGGTGTGCAAGTGATTTTAGTTTCTTCTTTCCACCTTTTACAGATATTCTGATTTTTGTTAACATACGTGCGTGATTAGAATATATATCACTTTGATTGAAATTTTCACTAGTCTGGTGATCTGCTTTCTTTTACTTTAACCAACAGCAATTGGGTGTGGGTAATGTGCCAGGAGGTAAGCATTTCTTCCACCGTTTTGCTCTCCGAGTAGTCCTGCAGCCTGGCAAGACTTCTCACATGTGCTGCAGCACCCTTCAGGTTCCCTGCTCAGGGCACTGCCACCCCCTGTCCTCGGTGTGGGCCTGCTCCAAGGCACCCTGCCTCTTGCCTTCCCTGCCCTCCCTTCCACTCTTTAGAGGTGGCACGTTTGGCCCTGTCCTGGTGTGGTGACCTGGAGGAACCCGCCTGCCCTATGCCTCCACAATGGACCCACTCGGAACTTCATCCCTGGCTGATCCTCAACACAGGAGGCCCACAAGGAGTCCTCAATGAGATGCTCTGGCTCAACACTGGGATTCAGAGGACTTTCCCTGGCAACCTTTGATGAGGTGTTGTCTTCTGCACGGTGTGTGGCTCCTGGTGCTCACCAGTGCCCAGCATCAGGGCCTGGGAGAAGGTGGCCTGATCTCTGCAGGTCCTCCTGTGGTCTCCATTACAATTGTGAATAAAGCATGTTATATTTATATGCGCAGATTTTTAAAAATTCCATAAACTCTAAATCTCTATTTTGGTGAATATCTAATTTGCTCCCATATTTTCTTATGAAACAGAAAACCAGATAATTAGCTTTATTTATATAACCCTAAAAATGAATGTCAATCTCCCAATAATACTTATCCAAAGAAAAGACTAAGAGAAATATATCAAAATATTAATAATGAATCTATGGGTGATACGGTTATTTCTCCTTCAAAAACATTGTGTAAGTTTTCTGTAATTGGCATGATCAGTCCTAGGGAAGCCAGGAGACGGACAACACATTTAAACAGAAGAGCTGCCCATAAAGAATCGCTGTCCTAGCCGGGAACATGGTGCCCACACCAGCAAGAGCAGTCACCCAGCGTTCCTGAGCAAAAGATCCCGTCACAGAAACTGGACATAGCCACAAACCGTAGGAAAAGTGCCATTCTGTGTGCAGGAGATCTTTCTCTCCTAATTCATTATCATCAAGGAAAGAAGCTTTATGATAACGAACTTAAGCAGGTAACAACCTGCCATCCCACCACAGCCAGTGTCAGAGCTGAGGGTTGGGGATTTATCCCGGAAGGGAGGAAGCAGCGCAAAAGCAATTTAACTCTGATACAGCAGTGAACGCCCAAGCAGAATCCTGCGCCGGCAGTGTGGCAGCCGGGGCAGCAGCCATAAGGGTGATGTAACTCGCACAAACAAACTAGGGACACCACTTTTTTTTGTGAGAATAAGCTGTTTGGTACCACTATCTTGAGACTTCCCTGAGGGCGGGGCTGGACATCCTTCATCAAAACTGAAATCAGACCCATCGGTTTTGCCACTGGTTAGGGACCTCAGTCTGGAGCAGCTGAGAATCCACTCCAATTGCTCTGTGTCCTGGCTGTCTGCCCAGGGGCTGTGTGGGACTGGGAGCCCTCTCTTCTGCTCATGGGACATGCATTTAGAGCCTTCCTGCCCACCCTCCCTCCTGAAAGGGAGGAGTCTGTGATCAGAGCTCTGCTCTGCTCAATAGGGCATATTTACCCAGGGTGATCTCTGGCTGTAGCTACTTCAGAAATTGACTAAAACTCTTGAAAAAGGCAGGGAGTAGCATCAACTTCAGGGACCTTCAAACAAAAGGAACAGCCTGGACTTAGTGCTATCCCACACTTTCAGTCCCTGATTTCTGGACACACCGAAGACTTCATAGGTCCTGAGTTCTCCAGGTGGGACTGGGCTTACATGTCCCCTAGTGATTGCTTTTGAGAGATATATAAAGACTGGTCCAGTTGGGCTGGTGTCTCCAACATGCCTGTCTTTCTTTGCTGGGACTGTGGCAACCCCACCTAGCATCTGTTGAGGCCACTGAAGATCACAAGACATCCCACAGTGGGGCAACAGCAATTCTGGGGAAGCTAACTCCGGACTGGCCACTCTCCTTGAAACAGTCAGAGTCCCATATATCTACAGCAGGATTCACAAGACTCCCAACAGCTCCTGGGTCCCCAGCTTAAGAGGGTCAGGAGTTTGGTCAGGCAGAAAATAATCTGCCAAAGAGTCCATTTCAGGTGGCAATGATCTCTACTCTCACAGGAAGCAGGAAAAGGCATTGTTTACTACCTTTCTACAGGAGAAAAATATTAGGAGACCTTCTGACAACCCCATTGCCACCTGAGACTACCAAATTTCATTCCCTCCAACAAATTCAACTTATAAAATATCTGTAAAATGAATAACAGAGAAATTAAAGAGAGAATTCTAAAAGCAGCTAGGGAAAAGCCCCAAATCACATTCAGAGGCAAACCAGTTTGGATTATGATGGATTTTTCAGATCAGACAATGAAGACTTGGAACAATATTTTTCAAACCTTGAAAGAGAATAATTTTTAGCCAAAGATAATATACCCTACAAAATTCAGGTTTAAATATTATGGGGAAATTAAGTACTTCAATGATAAATTCAAGCTAGCAAGATACATGAACACAAATCTTGCATTACAAAATATTCTCAAGGACATCCTTCATTCACAAGAACATGCTAATAATGCCCTAAATCCTTGAACAAGAGAGTGTCTATTACCATAATACACACCAAAAGAAATCCAAGATAGCACAAAATGTAACAATAGTCACAATGTCTGAGACTCAGATTCCCATACGTATTCTAACTCTGAATGTGAATGGTCTCAATGCCCCAATTAAAAGACACAGATTGGCTTACTGGATCAAAAAACAAAATATAACAATATATTGTTTATAGGAGACATACCTCACACTTAAAAATAGACACAGACTGAAGGTGAAAGGATAGCAAAATATCTACCAGGCCAGTGGTCCAAAGAAGCAAGCTGGCATTGCGATCCTAATATCTGATACTGTTAATTTTGATAAAAGGACAAAGATGGGCACTACGTTATACTAAAAGGGACAATTCATCAAGAAGACATAACAATAATTAACATTTATGTCCCAAATTACAAACCCCCCAAATATATGGAAAAAATTCTCAAGGACATTAAACACCTCATCAACCTCACATAATAATACTAGGGGACTTTGATACACCATTATCAACATTAGACATATTATCAAAGCAAAAAATCAACAGATATCTCTAATATGAACGACTCTATTAATCAATTGGACATAATAAACATCTACAGAATATTCCATCCTAAGTCTGCTGAATTCACCTTTTTCTCAGCAGCTCATGGAACATTCTGCAAAAAAGACTACATCCTAGTCCACAGAGCTAACCTTAACAAATACAAAAAAAAAAATTTGATATAGTCCTATGAATCCTGTCAGACCACAATGCTGTGATCTTAGCAATCAACAACAAGAAAAACAACAGAAATTACTCAAATACTTGGAATTTGAATAATATCCTATTAAATGAAGAAAGGATAAAAGAGCTAATGAGATTAGAAATCAAGAAATTCTTGGAAACAAATGAGAATGATGAAACAACATATCAAAATCTCTGGGATAGTATGAAAGCATTCTTAAGAGGTAAATTTATAGCGCAGAGTGCCTTCATCAAAAATCAGGAAAGAGACCAAATAAATAGTCTTATGCGCCAACTCAAATTCCTGCAAAAAGAGGAATAATTGAATCCAAAAGCTAATAGAAGACAGAAAATAACTAAAATCAGAGCTGAAATCAATGAAGTCAATGAAAAACAATACAAATTATCCACAAAACAAAGAGTTGGTTCTTTGAAAAAATAAACAAGATTGACAGACTCCTTGCAAACCTCACCAAAAGGAAGAATGAAGTGAAGCAAATCCACAAATTCAAAGATGAAAGCAGAGATATCACCACAGACTCAATCAAAATCCAGAAGATTATCAGAATTTTTTTGGAAAATTATACTCTGCCAAGTTTGATAATCTGGAAGATATGGACAGATATTTGGCCACATATGACATTACCATTAACACCAGAGGACATTGAAAATCTAAACCAACCTATCTCATGTAGAGAAATTGAAGCAGCAACCAAAGGCCTTCCAAAAAAAAAAAAAAAAAAAAAAGCCCAGGATCTGATGGATTCACGGCAGAATTCTATCAAATTCTTACAGAAGAATTAACACCAATCCTCTACAAGCTTTTCCATGAAATTGAAAGGGTTGGAGCACTCCCAAGCACATTTTATGAAACAAATATAACCCTGATACCAAAACCCAACAAAGACACATTAAAGAAAACTACAGACCAATTTCCCTGATGAACATAGATGCAAAATTCCTTAATAAAATTCGAGCTAATTGGATCCAAAAGTACATTAAAAAGATAATACATCATGATCAAGTGGGCTTCATTCCAGGAAAATAGGGCTGGTTCAACATATGCAAATCAATAAATGTAATTCACCACTTAAATAGAATTAAAAATAAAAATCATATAATCATCTCAATTGATGGAGAAAAGGCCTTTGATAAAATTCAACACCCTTTTATGCTCAAAACTCTGGAGAAGATAGGGATCAAGGGAAGATACTTTAATTATGTAAGTTCCATTTACAACAGACCCATAGACAACATTATGCTCAATGGAGAAAGACTGAAAGCATTTCCATTGAATTCAGGAACAAAACAAGGCTGTCCGCTTTCCCCACCCTTATTCAATATAGTCCTTGAAACCCTCACCAGAGCTTCCAGACAAGAGAAGGAAATCAAAGGAATTTGAATAGGAAAAGAAGAAGTCAAGTTGTCTCTATTTGCTGATGACATGATCTTAAACCTAGAAGACCCAACAAGCTTGACCAGAACGCTTCTAGAACTTATAAACATTTTCAGCAAAGTGGCTTGCTATAAGATCAACACTCAATTCATTAGCTTTCCTATACTCCAGCAACAATTGCACTGAAGGAAAAATCAGGAAGTCTGTCCCATTCACAATTTCTTCAAAAAGAATAAAATACAAATGGTGTTGGAGAAACTGGACAGCCACATGTAGACAACTAAAATTGGATTTTTACCTCTCTCCCTGCACAAAAATTAAATCAAAAATGGTTCAAAGATCTGCATATTAAACCAGCAACTTCACAGTTGCTTGAAAAAGAAGTAGGATCAACACTACATGACATAACGGATGGTTCTGTCTTCCTTAACAAGACTCCATGGAGCAAGCATTAAAGTCAAGGATAAATAAATGGGATGCAATTAAACTTTAAAGCTTTTGCACAGCTAAAAATTTAGTCAAAATTGTCAAGAGAGAACCTACAGAATGGGAGAAAATCTTTGCCTGCTACACCTCAGACCTGCCTGCTACACCTCAGACAGAGGGCTAATATCCAGAATATACAAAGATCTCAAAAAACTAAACACCAAAATCACAAATAATCCAATAAATAAATGGGTTACAGAACTAAAAAGAAATTTCTCAATGGAGGAAGTCCAAAAAGCCCATGAACATAAGAGAAAATGCTCTACATCACTAGCAATCAGAGAAATGTAAATCAAAACTTCACTGAGATTCCACCTTGCTTCTGTCAGAATGGCAAAAATGAAGAATATGAACAATGACTGATGCTAGAGGGGCTGTGGGAAAAGAGGAACCCTGTCACATGGCTGGTGGGACTGCAAACTGGTATAGCCACCCTGGAAACTCCTCAAAAAATTAGGGCTGGAACCGCCTTATGACCCAGCCATCCCACTGTTGGGTATTTTCCCAAACGAGCTAGAATTGGCATATTATAGAGATACAACTTCATCAATGTTTATAGCAGCTCAATTTACTATAGCTAGATTATGGAACCAACTGAGATGCCCCTCACTTGACAAGTGAATTCAAAATCTTTGGTACGTATATGCAATGGAATTCTACTTGGCTGTTATTGAAAACAATATTTTAGCTTTTGCAGCTGAATGGATGGAGTTGGAAAAAATTATGTTAAGTGAAATATCCAAAACTCAGAGACTCAAGGGCAAATGTTTTCTGTCATTTTTAGAAGCTAGAATACAATAAGAAACAGTGTGATAGATGGCTAAGCTAATAATAACCTCAACATATATGATTTTTTACACGAGCAGGGGGAATCTTGCCTATGATGCTGGGGGACATAGGGAGGGGGACAGGGAGGGGAGAGGAAATAGGAAGGATATCAAGGAGGCTGGAGGGAGGGAGTATGGAGGAATCAACTCAGTGGGAATCCTTCGACTTCCATGCAAATTCAAAGTGGGAAACATGGAACCATGGGGAACCCAAGGGTGGGACGGAATCATGGAATGACATTAGCCTTGGCTTGCTCTGTCATTATACATTTGTTCTTGATTTTCTGACAATGATTCTCTCCTAATTGTAAGACCATATTTAACAAATTTAAAAAGAGAGAGAGAGGGAAAAAAAAAGAGAGAGAGAAGTAAAAAAAATGTATCCTGATACTTCAACGCTGGAATGGGAATCAGAAAACACCAAGAAATTATAGAGTAACAATGGTATGAAGTTTCTACCACCTTTAGGGCTTGGTAAAAGAGTGAGACTGTAATTACTAAAACAGATGCATGGGGAGGGGACACGGCTGGGAAGGGCTGTGTGCTTGGTTCCGATTCTGGAGCCCAACAGTGTGGAAGAGCCTTGGAGCCCCCCTACCCTCTTCAGGGTCAGGAAGGGGAAGTGACAGCCCTTTCCACTCTGCTGTGGGGGGCCTTCCCTCTGGAGCTCCCTGCTGGTTGAACAAAGGATGGAGCCTGATTCCGCAGGAGGAGCACAGCCGCTCAGGGCAGACCCGGGTCGCCAAGTTGAGAAGAATGCAGGTGGAGCTGAAGCCACCCTCATAACACTTGGCAGAGCCTTTATCATTTCAGCCCTGATGCTCCTGCACACTTTACTGAAGGCCACAGAGCAGCCTGGGGTGGACATCTGCACACAGAGGGATCACGCACGGCACATTCTGAGGTTGGTTGGCCACAGAGCAGCTAACAGCAATAAGTAAAATGTGACGCCAAAGCTCTTCAGGCAAGGCCTGGCTCGGAAGCGCCCCGCAAACCTTCATAAAGTAGGAAAGCCTTGGGGATCATCCCAAGATATAAATTTTGAGAATTTGTCTTCTAGAAGTAGAATTTGCTAACAGCCACCATCGTTTAAAACAAAGAGAACGCATTCGCGGTTTGACTCAGATGTGAGTGAATGAATACAGAAACGCCAGTAGCCGTTGCATTTGGACAGTTGAACCTCCCAGGGTCCTCATGGGAAGCAGAGCTTTGTACTGGTGAGACAGTGCTGGTGATGGAAGGAAGCAGATACCCAGAGACTGACCACGGCAGGGAGCTATTTCCACTCCTAGGGTGATGCTACATTACCAGGGACCAAGGAAGGGACAGGCACATTGTCAGAGGTACAGGGCTACAGCAGGAGGGGACGGGAATGAGCCTGCCCATCAGCTCTCCTCTGCCACTGGCATGTGCTCAGACCTCCGTTCCGCTGACCTTGCCAGTAGCCACCTGAGGGGGCCTGGGTGACCCAGGTCAAGGGAAGCAGGATTGAGCAGTAAGTGCAGAGCAAGAATCACCCACACTAGAGCCCTGATGGTTTCCTGGCCAGCAGGTGCCACAGGCTAAAGAGCGAGTAAGCAGGCTGCTCGTCCAGGCTGTGCCCAGGACACAGGATGAGAGCCCTTTGGACAGCTAAGTGTTTTACACGTGCCTGGCAATAGCTGCTCTGTGGGGATTTCTAAAAGTGGATATTTTTTAAAAGAGGAAAGTCTCACGATGTTACTCATAAAATCTCCCACATTCTATCGCATCACCAAGTGTCTTTTGTGGCCTCTGCACATCACCTGTGAAAACCTACAGTGGAGGAGGAGGTCCTAGAAGAGGAGCTGGGGGGAAGCAGCCAAAGCATGTTGCTAATTTTCAAACAATCGTCAAGAGGGAGCTGCCCAACGCGTGCAGAAGACGTCGGGCAAGGGGAATGCAGACGTTTTCCTCCTGCTTGGTGCCGGATGTTGTTTTGAAAATGCTGTTTGAGACGCACCTATCACAGATTGCCTCAGTTTAAGAAGCTCTTTTTAAGAGAAGTATCTCTAAAAGACTTTCTTTAAAAATTGAAAGAATCACTTTCAGAGAGGATTTCACTTAGCAGCTGTGATTGTGATGGTCCTGGTACTGTTCATTACAAAGCACCTTCTGGGTGCAGGTGCTGTTGGAGTTTCCTTGTGTTTTACTTGGAGCCTAAATCACATATGATGGTGATGTGTGTATGGCTGGTGGAGCTGAAGAGCCACGGCACAGCTCAGCAGTTCTGCTTTCCTCTGTCTTGGCCTGTGGTAGTTCTACAAACCCTGGCCTCTCTGTTGGCGTAGGCCCTCAGGAAAGCAATCCTGGGCAGCCCTAGTGAGTGCAAGCACATGGCTGCTCTGCACTGCTGTGATTGGAGCACAGTTCAGCGCAGTGCTTGGAACAGGAGAAAGTGATCCCTGGGAATCCTGGAATCCACCAGCGAGCAGCACATGGTACCCCGAGCCACGCTGGGTGAAGGGAGATTCTGGATTCCAGAGAACCACCTGCACCTGGGCCCTTGCCTGTGCCGCATGACAGCCACAGAGAGCTCAGTTGAGGTGGGGACCGGAGTCTGCGAGTGTGGAAGGTCTTGGTGCAGGCTGTGCTGTGGGTGCCTGGTGACCTGGAGGAGCTCTCCCTGCAGCCCAGTGGAGGGAAAGTGAGGGAGCCCAAGGCTGGTGCAGACGCTGACTGCGGGGGGCAGCAAGGGGAGATCAACATTTAAAAACACCATCTGAACTCTTTAACTTTAGCTTAACAACCTTCACCTCTGTACTTGTTAACCTAAAATAAAGTCTTTGATGAAACTGTGGAAGACAAATATAGAAGGGGCACTTTCCCACAAATGAAGAAAGCAAGGAACAGAAGTTTTGCATCTTATTTCCACCGTCCTCTGCTAATAGACCCCACCCCCTTTACCTGGATGTAGCTGACCACCCAGCCAGCACCATCATCCCTGTCCCTGACTAGGTCTGGCCCCTTGATTAAGCATCAAGGTTGTCAATGCTACAATGTACGACACTGTAGCTAGGTCTTGAAAGACACCCACGTGGCTCCTGTGGCCTTGACCTTCCTGCTGGTTTAGGTGAAAAATGAAAACTGTAACAGTTGCTGAAGTTGAATCATAATATGCATCTGGAATCCAAATGGAGCG
>PVKS010036688.1:0-19166 GCA_004027875.1 Aplodontia rufa
AACTGTAACTTAATCTTCCTACACACATATGAACTCCATCCATAATTCTCAGAGAAAATTCTCTCTGGTGTAGCAAAGGACCCAAGAGCCTAGAATTACATCATTTTACTTCTGCAATTCCCAAGACTCTTTTTATAGCTGTGGATACCTTGAGAAAACCTACCAAACACACACACACACACACACACACACACATACACACACACGCTAAACTCGGTGTCCTCAGCAACTCCTCCTGTTTCCCCCTGACACCAGTATTTACCAGCTCCACCTATTTAATAGCAAAGTGGGTCTTTTCATTTTTATACCCTTTCTATACCTCCATGCTGAAAGGGTACAGCATAATAAAACAAATGTAGGCAATAATTCACCACGCATCTAGGATCAGCAGTAGGCAATGTGCCTTCCAGAAAAACAAAGGCCGTGGCTGCTGTTTTCCCATTTCTGATGTCTTTGAAGGTGAAGCCCATTTCAAACATTAGAAGACAGGGTTGATGCAAGGTCCAGTGATGGCTGGACAGGCAGTCGTGTCTCCGTGAAGGGGTCAGCAAGCGAGCCCGTTGCCATTCCTCTTCCTCCCTCTGCTCTTTTTATCTACTCCCAGTCCAGGCCCACATCTGCCCCAACCTCCCAGTCCTTGCTCTGTCGAAAACCTGAGGACTCTCCCTGTCTGAACTGTCCAAATACAAAGCCAGTGGCCAGCAAAGGAGCCAGCATGTTAGAGGGTGTGAGCAAACGTCACTCAATGGTTGAGTGAACACATGTGAATGCATATCAGCTCCCATCAAACCCTCAGAGTCTTTATTTTTTTTTAAGAGAGATGGAGAGAGAAAGGAACAATTTTTTATTTAGTTTTTCAAGTGGCCTTCGCTGCTCTGAGACTTCGTTGTGTACGTGGTGCTGGGGTTTGAACTCACGTACTCACACTTGCAGGGCAAGCACTATAACCGCTGAGCCACCGCTCCAGCCCCCCTCAGAGTCTTCTTAATGTGAGAAATAAAATTTAGTTTCATTTCTCACATCTCTGTTGAGCTGGTTCCAGAAAAGAGGTGGCATCTTGAACTAGATGTCATAGCACCTGCACTGTGTTTCTAATCACCAAAATAGTAAGCAAACAGATATTTCTAGAGACACAGTGAGGTTTAGAGATTCTGTGGGCTGGGTAGTGTTGGGCACCAGGGTCAGAAAGGGGGTGAAGATATCTGTTGTGGATATTGTTCATTAAAAAAAAGACTCATATAGACAACACATTCTTATGGTTCAATTTTTTAATAAAAGTTGAATCTACAGAAAAAAGTGTTCTCACCCCTTTTAGCCAACTATTTTCCACCACCCAGGTAACTAAGATCATTATTTTCCTGTGAATTCCTACCATATCTTTATGCATATGTTTAAAATATCTATCATCTCACCTATCTTTTTAAACAAAAAGTAACACAGTATGTATTTTGTTGTGCACATTTTTATAGTTTGTAATATTTTTTTCTGTGTGTATATACCATGATTAGCCAATTCTCTATTGATGAACATTTGTGTTGCTTCCAATCTTTTGAGCTACAATGAATAAGCATGTACAAAAATCTTTTGCTCTTTTGAAAACATATCTGAAGGATGAATCCACACAGAAGTAGAATCACTATGTCCTTTTTTTTTAAGATACAAACTTAACTATTCGTTTTAGTTGGCATCAAAATGATTGCAATAAAACAACCATATCAATGTTGATACAAGGAAGGAAAACCATTTGAACATCATTAGTCATTGTTGGAAAAGAGATTGGTCAATGTTCAGCTTCTACCAGTCCATTCCCTCCTGGGTGCTGGGGATGTTGGGTACCTTAAGTTGGGTTGTGGGAACACGGGTGTTAATTTTATTATTCTTTTTCATTCCATCTCTACACTACATATATGTATGTGTACTATTCACAACTTTTAAAAACATAAAAATTAAAATACTAAAAAGGAGAAATAATAAGAAATAACTTGAAGTACTGGGTATGAGCTATGATTTTAAAATATTATGATAATGATACAGGAAGACAGAGACAGAAAGTGGAACATAACACATAAAGACTCCAGAAATTGACTCACAAATAGAATTAGTATATAATAAATATGGGATTTCAAATCAGTAAGGAAAATATAGATTATTCAATGATGCACTGAGATTACAAACTAGAAATTTGAAAGTCTATAAATGGATCTCTACCTCATCAAAATAAATTCTAAATGAATCACAGACTAAGCTTCAATAAAATGAAAACATGAAAGAGTCCTACAATAAAGTTAAGGCTACTCTGTATGTAAAAATGGAGTGAGGAAGGCCTTTATGAGATAGGCAGAGAAGCAAGAGACTATAAAGAAAAATATTGATTGTACGGTTGATTGGATAACCTAAAAATTAAATAAATGCCTCCCAAAGATATTTGTCTGTGATCACTTGTAATAAAAATAACAATAATAGGAGGATAACACATTCTGTATTTCAAAAACTATTGCAAACATTTCAACAAAATGACAATGTGTTAATAGCCTTAGTATATAAAAAGTCTTTTTTTTTTTAAGTCAGTTACAAAAAGAGAAACCACCTTGACAGAGATGCTGGCAAAACTAACAGGCACTATGCAAAAGAAGAAATATGAACTGGTGAATCAGCAAGGGAAAAAATACATCTTTACTGATAATCAAATGTATGAAGAGGGCATGCTTTTCACTTGTTAGACTGGCAAAGAGGAAAGTGAACGTTGGTAATCCACACTGAGAAATGTGGCTGGAAATGAGCACCACCATGCAGTGTCGGTGGGAATGGAAACTCATGTAACATCTCTGGATGATGGTTTTTCAAAACGGTTCATTAGTTCAGAAGCATATTCACACTTTGACCCATATGCTCTACTTTTAGAGATTTATCCTAAATTGAGATTCAGAAAATCATGCAGAAACACACAGAATGTTCATTTCAGCATGATTTACAGTAATGGAAAAAAATCACAAATAACCTACAGGTCTATAAACAGGAGATTTATTAAGTTATTGTACATCTACATAATAGAATACATTGCTGACATTAAGAACATAACATACATGAGAAAATACTAGCTATACTTTTAGTGAAAAGTTATATAAAACAGTATACATGGTGCTGTCCCATTATGTAAACCTACACATTATATAAAATTCCATATTGTATATTGTGTTAGATTGGGTTATTACTGCAATTTTTCCCTTGCTATGTGACCCTGCAGTGCACTGGAGTGGGAAAAGCACCCTTCCCAAACCCATTAATCTTGAGCTTGGCCACTGCACTTATTTGGCCAAGGGAATGTAGGGAAAAGTGACAATCTGTCAGTCCCAAGCCAAGCTCTTAAGAGGTATTCTGTGGGTCTGTTTATACACTTGTATTTCTGCCATTTCCACAAGAAAAATGTGTCCTTGGAAGCTGCTGACCCAAGAGGAATGTAGAGACAAGTGGAATGGAACGAAACCAACCCAAACCTTGAACCAGACCACTCAACCCATAATCTAAGAAAAAAACTTCAGCCAAGTCACAGAACCAGGAGGAAGAAAAACAAACATGTTACAGGCCACTGAATGATAGCTGGCTTAATAGGAAGCATTATCACATCAGAAACTAAGACATATATTGTTTAATTATATATTAGTACAAGAAATCTGCAAAAGGGATGGCCGTGATGTTAACCTTGGCTCTCTCTAGATGGTAGGATTCGGTACCGTTTATTATTCTTTTGATAATCCAGGCTCATGACTTTATCTAAACTCAACAACTCACCCAGTTTCTCTCCTGAACTCCAGCTCTGTACATCTAACAGTCTGCTCAACATTCAGTCCTTTGAACATCCTGATCTTAAAATGTACAAAACTGAACTATTGGTATTTCCCTCAGAAGTCTTCCCTACTTACAGTTCGCCATTACACTTGGAGGCAAACCCATTCTTCCAACTGCTCAATCCAAAAAGACTGAGAGTCATCTTTAAACTCTTTTTTCCTTCATATTCCACATTCAGTGCATCAGAAATCATGTTGGTTCTAACTTCAACAATCCTAGTGCCTCTCGCCATCTCCGCTGCTACAAACCTGGTCCAAGTCACCATTTTATGTCACTTGGATTACTCTGTTTGCTCCTAAACAGTCTCCCAGCTTTTACTCTTTTCCCTCATGGTCTCATCTTTATGCAGCGACTAAAGCAAACCTGTTTTGTTTTGTTTGGGTACCAGGAATTGAACCCAGAGGCACTTAAACACTGAGCCACATCCCAAGCGCATTTTTATTTTTTTATTTTGAGACAGGGTCTCACTAAGTTGCTTAGGCCCTCACTAAGTTACTAAGGCTGGCTTTGAATTTGGATCCTCCTGCCTCAGCCTCTTTAGCCACTGGGATTGCAGGCATGCAACACTGCAGTCAGCTAAAGTGAACCTTTTGAAATAAAAAGTCAGGTTCTCTAACAACTCTGATGGAAACCCTCTAGTCGAACAGCCCCCATTTTGTGCATATTCTCAATTCCATTCCTTCTCTGACCTGGCTCTTGTCTATTCTCTCCCTTTCCCACCCTCCTCAGGCACAGGGGGTCTTTTCTCACCTTGGGGCCAGTGCACTTCCATGGCCTCAGCCTGGTACCTCCTACCCATCAGTGTCCCACAGCCTCACTCCTGCACCTCCTTCAAGTTTCTGTTCTGCCTCCATCTTTTTAAAGAGTCCATTTCAACCATCCTTTCAAATTAGAAATCTGCCCCTTCCCCTGCCTCAACTCCCTTTCCTCCCCACCCTGTTTCATTTTTTCCCCATAGCATCCATATCTTTTCACACAATATCCCTGTGCTTTGCTTAATTATTACATTCACCACCTGCCTCCCCTGTAGGGTGGAGGCTCCTCAGAGGCAGCTGGTTTTGTCTGTTTTGCTCACTGCTGTATCCCAAGGGCCTAAACCATATCTTGCACATACTTAACAAGTATTTGTGGAATAAATGAAGAAATTTTTTACTTGTAAATTTCTTTTTTACATATATATAATTAACATGAACTATCTTGATTATTTAAACATTTCTGCAAATGATGCTTGGGTATTTTTCTAACCGGTCAGCTTTTTTCAAAGACTGGTTAATCCAACAAAGGTTCTATCCTTGAACCTGAAGAGAATTAAATCAATGAACCTAACTCAACATTATCACCATTAAGGCTTACCTACAGCACCATATCCAACAACTATCTTGTTTAGTTGATTTTTTTAAGCCATTGGTGACTTTGCTTCAGCACTAGCCACAAATATTCTCTTCAGTCTATTAGAACAATGAGGGAGACAGTACATTTTTTTTTAAGAGATAGGGACAAAAAAAGAAAGAGGGCCAGTGAGAGAGAGAAAGAGAAAATCAACTTTATTTAGTTCTTCATGTGGCTTTCATCCTCACGCATGCCAGGTAGGCGCTATAACCACTGAGCCAAGGAAGACAGTCTTTCTTTGTGACACAGACAGAAAAATAATTACTTGGATATGAGCAAACACCACCACTGCGTGAAGAGCCTCTCAGGCCTCCCCCTACCACCACCTTCCCTGCCAGCCAGATTCTACCTCTTTGGTAGACATCTCTGTTCTGTTAGGAGTTAGGCACCTAGCTCTTCTCCTGCTCTCAGGGCCAATAACTCCAGCAGGTTCTCAGTTCACTCGCAGATCTGCTTAGATTCATTCTGCTTTTAGTTACAAATAAATATTTCTAGAGTATTTATCAGAAAGCTAAAAAACTTGGGCAGAGAAATTTTACCACCCCATGACCTCTACCAGTCATCCAAATAAGCATAACATATAGATCATAGACAGTTGTCTTGCAACTGAAAGGCAGGGTGGTAGAGCCATCAAGCACTCAGGTTTTGGCTTGAACCCTTTCTTCACCTCTCACACAGACCCTCAGACAAGTTATTCACAGTGCCTCAACCGCAATTCAGATCACTGAGGTTAATGATAGAACAACAATCGTTGGATTGTTTTGAAGAGCAAGCTAATGAGACCTACTGCAAAATGTTTCCAGTAAATTGCAGTTTAAATTATCACACAAGCTCTGCTGCAGAAAAAGTTCCCTTGCTGCCCCCTTTGAACGAGATCAGCACCCCCAAATCCTTTCTATTTAGCTAGTTTGAGAGAGCTCCTGATTTAAACAAGATATGCCAAGGATTCTCTTGGTTTTCACATTCACCAGTCCACTAACTCTTTATAAAAGACATCTGTTGGGGCTGGAGTAGTGGCTCGGAGGTTACAGCACTTGCCCGGCATGTGTGAGTACACGGGTTCAAACCCCAGCACCCACGTACACAGCCAAGTGTCAGAGCAATGAAAGCCATGTGAAAAACCCAATAAAAATTGATTCTCTCTGTCTCTCCCTCTGTCTCTCACTGTCCTTCTCTGTTTGCCCATGTTGTAAGATTGCCTGTACAAAGACACCATCTACCCAATGCTTACACCAAGTAGACAGTTGGTAGAGAACCAAATAAACAGGAAAGCCCTGGCCATGCTGACCCTGATGGAAGGCCTGTTCTCCAGGTCATGGGCAAGGACAAGATTCACATTTTCAGACAGAGTCAGGGACTATGTAGAAATCAGCCATCCTGGGTCTAAATTTTCATGACCACCTCAATCCTACTTTTCTGCAACTCCAAACATTATCCACTGTTATGATTTTATTAAGTCCACCAAAGTGAGCAAATGCAATTAAGACTTGAGGCATCTCCCATTTCCATATTTCCAAAGCCAAGCAACTTCTTGAAAAATCAGAGTTTCCAGAACTTTGTGCCCAAATTTCAGAACAAGAGCTAGGAACTAATGGAAACCTCATGTAATCCAAACCCCACACAATACAATCTACTCTAGTTTCTAACATTTAACCCAAGTGATTTCATTTAGATGAAAAGAAATTTTCATTTCTTGCAGGATTATACTAAGTTTTAAATGGATTAAAGAGGAATTAGGGTGGAGTGCCATTTCATCTGAGCCATGAGGGTCTTTCTTTGCCCTCTGAAAATTCATCTTGGGAAGAAAAAGTGATTGTGAGGCTGAGGTTGTGAGAGTTCTGCTTAAAACCAAGTGACAGGAAGGAGACCTGAATGCTCATAGAAACAATTCTAGTTAGAAATGTCACACTGCGGGCTGCCAATTAAAAACCTTTATTGAGATGCAGTCAGGCATAGATGATGTCATGTGTTGTGAGAAGACTGAGAGACACCTGTGTCACTGGTAGGTGGATATCTTCTGTCAGCTTGGGCTGTGGGATCCAGGTTCCCCATCTAAAGAGAGGGAGGGCGTTCCTTCCAGTGACTCTAGGATTTAAGGAGTGTCACAAGATTAAAGAACACCAGTCTGAGACACAGATTGTTGTCCCAGTACTGACTATTTCTATTACAAAATTCTCAGTTCTCTAGAGCTCCATGTATCTTGTGTACAGTGAGGGATTTGAACCAGAGAATGTCCATACATCCAGCTACAGGAAATGAACACCTGCTTCCTTTCACAAAGGCCCTTTGTTGTGGAATTCCTTGTGCCTGACGCTCCAGTCTCCCTGCAAACATAATCTGTAGAAATTAGCATTTTATTGATTTTGACATGTGCTGTCACTGATGCTCCTGTTTTATGTGTTTTAATTAAATGTTATTATTTGCTTCTGTGTCCCAAGGCCATGTACTGGGAATGGATGAGATTTCATAAATTAGACCCAGAGCCCATGCTGGCAGTCCAACAACTCTTCTCGCCATGACACTATAAATGTTCCTCTTGGATCAATAGAGAAGCTTCGATGTCTTTACCTCAGAGGGAAGGCTTCCTTCCATTTATCTCCCACCTTGTTGTAAATGCACAAAGCCCTTCTCCAACTCTCACCCTCCCTTGATATAGAATTGAGGGTTTTTGTTATGCTTTCAAGTTGGTGCTGTCATTAGGTGCCACCACCTCTCTCAGAGCCACCTTCACTTGGGAACTGTGGGCCAGTTTTACTCTGCAGGTCCGGTCTGGTCCTTTCTCCTCCCCCATTTTGGCTTCCTTTGTTGCCTACACAGCACTGTGGGCCCTGGACCATTTCTAGATGCGTATATTGTCAAGGATATCATTTTTATTACTATCTGTATACCTGCATGTCTGCCTAGCATAAAGTTAGTGTTAAAAGCATGTGGGCTGAGTCTAATTGAGGGGAGAGAGTAAAGGATTTGTGCATCTCCCAAGTATAATTGCCCAAGAGCCATTGAGAGTCAAGGCAGACCCTGCGCCCCATCTGGAACAGGAAAGGCCATGGCTAGTGGAAGAAAAGGCTATGGGCTCTTTAGAGCATCACTCTTTATATTAAGGCCAAATCATATTTATGTTTTACATATATAGATTCCCATTCTGTATAGTGAATTCCTAGACTGCTTTGGAGGAGAAAGTGAGAGGTAGAAGATGGGAGGGATCATTTATTAACCATTTTTTTGTTCATGGCCAATAAATATTTCTTGAAAGCATACAAGAGTCCAAGTCAACAAGCAGCAGGGGAAAGCATCTTCCTCATAAAACAAGCAAAGATAATTTTAAGAGGGAAGAATCAATGGATTTTATTTGGTATTATGGACCATTTTATTGCCATAATCCAGGTACTGATGCATAGCAAATCCTCAATAAATATTTGTTGGCAAATAGATAAATAAATAGATGTTTCTTGGATGAATAACTACACAAAAACTAGAGACCAGAGCCAAGACAAGCACACCCTCAGACTCCCCTGTCTTCTCCACTCCAAATCTGCCTCTTCCAGAAAGCAGGGCCTTTCCTGCATGAGCACTTACATTTTTCTGGATTTCTAAAGTCTTGGGGTTTTGCTCAATTACACCTTTATTTATTTAGCCAATTTCATTGAGTGCCCGTGCCAGGCCCAGTTCTGAGCACTCCATACATACCTCATTTAATCCTCACAACAGCCCATGAGGTAGGTATTATGACGAGTATTATTATTATTATCATCTTCAACTTAGTGTGGAAACCCAAAAGAACTAAACGATGTGGCCTAGGTCACACAGATGGTGGGTACCAGGGACAGAATTTCAATCCAGGCAGGTAAACCACAGGCCTTTCTTTTGTTTTGGGGTTTGTTTGTTTCATTGCGGTGCTGGGGATCGAATCTGGGCCTTCTGCCTGCTACGTGAGTGCTCTACCTACGAGCTACACCCCCAGCCCAGACCTGTCTTCTTAACCACCACTCTATGCTACCTCCACCTTTGCCTTGAACTTGTTTTCAATTATTTCACGTCAGCCTGGACACTATGAGCTTTCCGGCTACTGCTTTCATCATATTCATTCAATACATATTTATAATACATATTTATTAAGCACCTGTTCTGGGTCTTGACTATTCTAGGTTCAGCAAAGAACCAGAAGGTCAGAATCCCTGCCTCGTCCAATTTACATTTAAATGGGGGGGAAATAGACAATAGAAAGGTAAACAAACCAAAGAACCAACTGAGGAGCTAATGAGGGATCACCCCAGGTGCAATAAAGGAAATAGGATGGAGCGATAAGATCAGGAGGGCCCCTGGCAGAGGAGCCTCATTAGGTTCAGTGGTGAGAAAAAGCTATCTGTGCTGAGATCTGAGGGAAAACAGCCAGCCCAGCAAGGACCTGAGGGGAAAGTGAGCCACTCAGGGGTCAGCAGGCGCAAAGGCCCTGCCATAGAAATGGCCTTGGCAAGTCCCAGAAGTAGAAAGATGCCTGGATGGTAACAACCAAGGGGGAAGAGGGAAGGGGAGCACAGTCCAGATCTTGCAGGTCTCAGAAAGTTGGAATGTAATGCAGTTGGGAGAAGCCACCAGGCACAGCACAGTGCTGAGTCCCCAGTGGACGCTCAATGGCCCCTCGCCGCTATGCCTGAGTGTGCCTCTCAGCTGGCCAAGCTACCTGGGACCCCTGAGCATTGCCTCCAGGGCACCTAACCATCCCCTCAGTCCCGGTTCTGTGGGATAGTCATCCACGTGGGTCTGCAGTCAGATCGTGGAGGTTTCAATCTCTCTCCTCTCATAGATTGAATAACTTTAGGCAAATTATTGAACCTAAGCTTCAGTTTTCTGGTCTGAAAAATGGAACCATAACACACAAATCCCAAAAGACGCCTGCAAGGAGTGTCATGTGCTCCCCACAGCGCTGGAATATAATAAAAAGGCCTGTATAGGCCCTTCTTAGGTGGTGATTTTTATTAATCGTGCTAGGAATTCAACCCTGAAGTGAAAATACTTCCTAGCAGAAAGTGCTAGGATCTCTGGCATGAGCTCTATTAGTTTCTGGGCTGACAGCTACAGATCAGTGAAGAAGGTCTGAAAAGAACATTTAAAAATGATATGATTCAAAGCATTTATTTCCCAAATAACATGATTCCTATAATTTTTTAAATGCAACATACTGGAAAGTTCTAATCTTATTCATTCGAAATCCTCTCCACGCTCCATTCTGTTTCCTGCTACCCTAAGTAAAAAGACATCAGCAATGTATCCCTCTGATGGACAATCAGGACCAGACACTGAATTCTTGGGCAGATAAAAAGAGAACATTTAGCCCAAAGAATGCCAAGGCAGAATTTTTATTCAGAGTTCTTGAGAAATAGAGATTTTTATGGAAATGCTGAGCCTGAGGCCTTCACCCCTTATGCTGTGGGTTCTTTCTTTGGTGCCCCAAAGACCAAATTAAGAACCAAACCCTGGCGCCATCTCCTGGCAGTCTCAAAAGCATACATTTACTGCAGGGGACCCCTCCCTCTCCTTGACGGAAATTAAGTTCAGTCCCTGCTGTGCCACCATTTCTTTTGTTTCAGTAAAAGCTTGTCACTCAACACAGCTACCAGCGCCCAGAGGCAGCACACTTCTCCTCAGTGGGCCAGAGACACCCCCACTCCCACCCACGCACCCAGTCTTACCTGAGGGTTCTCCTCTGCCCACATTCGTATCTTCAAATGCTTCAACTGTCTCAGGATTCTCTACACAAAGAACTCACTCCTGGCCTCTAGCTTCAAAGAGTTGGACTCACAGCTACTGCAAAGCTCAAGCTTAAATTCACCTCAGTACCCAGAATTCCAAGAAAAGAAACTATGGCTTCCTTGGTATTGTGGCCCCTTGTACTTTCCAAGGCTTCAGTGGGAGCAGGTGGCTATCTGGCCTGGACAGTTTCATAGGATGTATCCAGCTCCATACTCACCTTCAAGTCAGGTAACTTGACATCATTTAGGCACCAAGCTCGAAAATAAAATCTGCTGAGTTGCTGATGAAGGAGGGAACCACAAGCACAAAGAACTCTGGTTTATTCCTCTGGAGAGATGCAGGTCAGTTTGGAAAGAGGAAAATCGCTGCCTGGGGCTGGTTTCCCCCTACTCTCCATTCAAGGAGAACATCTACTTATTTGAAGTGTGCTCAGCCCTTTCTACTTGCCAGATTATGCAGAAAGCACTTCACCAATAGCTCCTCGTTCCATCTCAGTGACAACCCATGCAATTGGTATCATTTGTGTTTCCACTTAACAGGTAGCAAACAAGCTCGTTAGAGCTTAAATAACTTTCCCAAGATCTTCCAGCAAGTAAATGAAAGAGGCAGGATTCAAATTCATGCTTCCTGGGTTTTCTTCATCACTATAATAAAGTGTCTTTCCGAGACCTCGGATTTAGGGTGTTCTCAGGCATTGCTGAAAACAGTACAGTCACTTCTCATTTTTGCAGGAGGAATGAAACAGAGTAATTCTCCATAAATGAAGAAGATACGATCCAGAGCCCTGTGAATATGCACCCAGTAGGGGAAATGCATCAATAACAGGCACTGCTGAATATCAGTCCTTCTGGAATAGGACGTGGTCAATACAATCCTTTCATGAGTCTTCACCTACTAGATGCAGTTAATGAATTGTAGCCCTCATCCCAAACCAGGTTTTTAGGACCCAGTCAATAATTTTCTCACATTGACTGTGCCTGACAACTGATTTCTCATGGTTATTTTGGAAAAAGCATATACACAAATGCTATTAACTGGTAATGAATCGAGCCGGCCATTTCTAAAACCCAGTATCAGCAACTGCTCTTTGGGGATCCTTGATTTGCCAGGTCCTAAAATACCAGGGATGGAAACCTTGTCTCTTGCTCTTTCCAAACATATAAAATGACAAGGTCTAGTCTGATGTGGTTAGGGAAAGGAAGACAACCTTTTTTTCTTTCTTTTCTTCTTTTTTTTGTTTTGCTTTGCTTTGCTTTGGTTTTGGTTTTTGATTGGTTTGGTTTGGTTAAGTTTGGTGCTGGGATTGAACCTACAGGTGCTACACTCCCAGTCCTTTTTATTTTGAAACAGGGTCTTGCTAAGTTGCCCAGACTCACAATTCACTGGGATCACAGGTGTGTGTCAGGCCAAGATAGTCTTTTAAGAATCCTAAAAAGTTTTCAGGACTCAGGATTCCAGAAACCACCCATCCAGTCTCAATATACAGAATTCTTTTTTTTTTTTTTTAAAGAGAGGACAGTGACAGAGAAAGAGAGAGAGAATCAATTTTTATTGAGTTTTTCACATGGCTTTCATTGCTCTGACATTTAGTTGTGTAGGTGGGTGCTGGGGTTTGAACCTGTGTACTTGCGCATGCCAGGCAAGCATCGTAATCGCTGAGCCACCACTCCAGCCCTGAATTCATTTTTTTCCCCCAGGTAACATTGCCAGTCTTTTAAAAGAAAATGTAGAGATTTATTAAACATTCATTAACCATCTGTTAGGTTCCTGGCACTGTGGGTATCAAAGAAAGTTTCTCATACTTCTTCAAGGTATTTATACCACAGTTGCAGACATGACCCACACATGAAGCAACTTCAGAACAAGACAGTCAGGTGTGAGAATGGCAAGCCACAGATGCTCAGAAAGGGGAAGAGGCGGCACGGGGGAGCAGCCAGCGGGATAGCCCAGGGTCTGGCCACTCGCTTCCCATCCTCACAGTGAAATCGGACCAGAACATCTGGAAGATGAAAAGTGGAAGCAGCCCATTGCAAGCAGCCAACTTAATCGAAGACTCATGTTTTATCTTAAAATGCATGTGAACACTGCATTCTATTCCAATCTGTAGGAAATTAACAGCAATATTTTATCTTAGTCGATGAGCAAATGTGACCCTCCAAGAAAATATGCCACATTAATCCTGTATTTTACCACACATCTGGCACACTAGGCTGTATCCCCAGGACGAGACAAACTTGAAAAGCTTTAAGTTGATTACTAAATTCAATTGAAGCACCTATCTCTCAAGAAAGACCCTAAGGAGTTGCTCGTTATTGGGCTCCTAAAGACCTGGGTATCTTCTTAGATTCCCTAATGCCAGGCCAGACTCTGCAGTTGGTTACCTTACAAAAGCACAAGCCATTTCAAATATGAGTCGAATTGTCAATGCAAGCTGGAAATTTTCTGCATCTTAACCATCTCTGGACATCTGCAGGCTTTAAGTGAATAGTGTGCATGTTATGGCAGCCCCACTGCCATTACACAGGTGAGTAAAATCCCTCAATGTCACATATTCTTAAGAGGTGATATTGCAATGAATTAAAATCATCTGCGAAACATAAATAAAATTTAAAAATAAAAAAAGAAGTGACACTTCTTCTGTTACCTAGACAGCAATTTGTAGCATCTCTGAGGGAACATGTTTCTCCTATTGTGTTTGTTTGGTATCTGACAATATCTTGGCTCATACCATAGTGGATCTGAGTTAAAATGAATACAGAGTGTGTTTATTTGGGAGTGGAGAGAAATTGGGACGATACATCCATCAATACTACTTATTACACAATGCTGTATTAAAAATATTTTGAGGGACTCACTCTAAATACCATCTTTCCTTCCAATGCATAGTCATATCCTTACAGTCTTTCTGGCTGCTAGGAAAGGATGCTATGTTGAATACTGCCCATGAGGGGGTTGAGCAGGCGGCTGCTGCCCTACAGTGGGGACTGTGGGAAAAGCAGCCCCAGGAAGCTTCACCGGCTTGCAGCAATGAAAAACTGTAAAATCTTTACTGTCAATGCAATTCCTATTTTCAGTCTCACATTAACACCACAAGATCAAGTGCGGGATGCTTTATGTAATTCCATTCTGCACTGTGCAGCATAAATGCACTAAAGATACAATGAAGACATCATTTCCTTTTGTCATTTTTCTTTATTTCCTAAGTATCTAGGTTCTGTAGTATTTATAATAAGACCACTTTTTAAAATTCAGCTCTATGTATGTTTTTGTTGTACTTTATCCTGTTTTTGTGGTCTGGGGATCAAATCCAGCGTCTTGTGCATACTAGGAAAATGCTCTCCAGCCCCTAGTATGTTTTTTCACTTAAAAAATTAATATACGAAGTCCAACAAAACTGGTTTTGTTGCTTTAGGATGCTAACATCTGTAGCATCCTAAAGTCTGTAATTACTTTTATTCTCCAAAGGCTTCCCATTTGTTGAAGTGCTGATTTTACATAAATTCCCCTACTCCAAAATGTGAAGAACTACTATAAATGAAGTGAAAATCTTTAAGACACAAACTAGTTTTTCTTTTCCTTTTCGTTTGGTTTTTCTTTGTTTTATTTTGGGGGAGGGTACCAGGGATAGAACCCAAAAACACTTAAGTGCTGAGCCACATCCCCAGTGACTTTTTTGTTTTGTTTTGGTTTGGTTTTGAGACAGGGTCTCCCTAAGTTGCTGAGGCTGGCTTTGAACTTGTAATCCTCCAACCCCTCAACCTCCCAAGACACTGGGATTACAGGCATGTGCCACCATGCCTGGCTCACAAACCAGTTTTTAAATTCGATGTTAAAATAATATTCTAATGGTGGGCCTCACAAACTGATAGAGGTGGATTCAGGGATGGGTTAGTTGGGCAGATTTTCAGGGATCTGACCAGGGAACTGGAACATTAAGAAAAATGTAATGAAGTGGAAAAATGAATTTATGAAATTTCTGTTTTAGAGTACTGTATCTAATCTGAATGAACACTTTTGTTAAGCCTGTTGGGTTTAAGAGGAGAGCCCCCAAGTAGAAAGGTAAAATGGCCTGTAAGATGAGTTTAAAGTACTTAGTAATCTCAGGATAGAAGGGAACTTTCTGGACATTTACCAAATGCAATTATTAATTATTATTTTCAACAATTATCATGCTAACTGGTAAGAATTAGGAGCAATGAAGCAATGTTTGTAATAGTAAAAAACTGGGAAACCTTTAATTCCCTTCAATCAGAGCATGCACAGATGAATGGCAGTGTGCCTACACAAATACTAAACAGCAGTTACAAGTAATTGGCTCTGTGGATCTGCATGGACAGTGCTTGAAAATACGTTTGTGGAAAACCCAGTTGCACGGTGTTGAGTGCAATATACTGTCATTCAAATAAATTTCAGATACACAGCATCATTGCATACTGTTTATAGATTCATAAAAGTACTCATGGATGAACTGGGTTTATACCCAAATTCATATTACCTCTGGGGAGAGTGGGGACCTTCATCTACATGTTTAATGTTTGATTCTGGGAGGATGGAAAGGGGGAAAAAAGAAGATATAAGCCAAATATGAAACATTTTTAAAATGTTGTGGCAATTACAGAAGCATTTGTTAATATTATTCTTCCCTTCTTCCAATATGAAGCAAAAGAGGTTAGTAGAGTCAATGGCAGAATCTTGTCATACTGTGTCTTAGTCCATTTTCGGTTGCTGTAATAAAATACCTGAGACTGGATAATTTGTAAGTGAAAGGTTTATTTTAGCTCAGTTCTGGAAGTTCAAGAGCACAAGGTTGACATCTGCTTGACTTTGGATGAGGGCTTCATGCTGCTCCATGCATGGCAGGAAAGCAGAAGGGCAAAGGGGTAGATGTTGAAGTGAGAAGAGGGTGAAGTCCTGTGTTAGCTAACCCTTTCCTGGAAGAAAAGCATTAATCCTTCATGCAGGGCTCTGCCCTTGTTACCTGAATGCCTCCCTCTAGGTCCCACCTCCCAGCTCTGCAGCACTGAGGTATCAAGCCTTAACAGGAGCTTTCAGGGGCACAAATGGTGTTCAAACCACAACACAGACTACAGTTTGACAGTCTGGGGCAGGTTCTATACAAAGAGGGTAGGGGCAGTGTCTTCCTTCCTCGGTAGAACATTCAGCCTTTCCACTAGATAAGTTTGACCAAACATTTCAAGAATACTGGTTTGAAGGTGCATCCAATCAATATTTTGTCCTGGGTATCCTCATGTCTCCTCCACCCCTTCCTTGAAAGTATTCAGTCTCAAAACTTATGGGGACATAACCATATGCTTTTTGAAACATAGCAGACCTTCTAGTGCCCTGAAACTATAAGTTATCAACTTAGAAAAAAATTCCAGTGATAAATTTTCAGAGGCAAAATTAAGAGTTAAATAGCAGGCCAAATATTCTCAACTGAGAAATGTAAAATATTCTAGTTTTATATATATATGACCACACATACTACACACATATACACAATGTATATAAAAATTAAACCCTGAGAATTTGGAAGGAAAAAAGATAAGAACTTGTCACTTTATCTTCTTCCATTCCATTGACTTGAAACTCATTAAATTACTAAACTCTCAATCTGACCTCAATATCCAATTAAAAAAATAGAAAAAATCTTTAAGAATCTTAAGAGAATGGTTCAAAATGGAACCTCCATAGAATTTTTTATTTTTATTTAAGTATTACTGTTCATTTTAGCAAATAGGAAAATTCCTATTTTGTGTTATTGTTCTAACTCAATAGAGATGCAATAAAAACAGTCTTATAGACTCCTGTCACTCTCAAAAACAGCAGATTTATGATGAACAGGAACTTGGCAGACACTGATAGAGGAAATTTTAATTTAATTCACTATCATAAATTGCATAAATGTGACCATGCCTTAGAAGCTCCCTAGAGGGAATATTTCTTCAGAAATAAAAAGGAAATGTGATTTGGGAGAAATGCATTTCAGCTTATTATTTTTCTGTGTGAGAAGCTAAACTTGCCCTAAAATAAATTTTGCAGTCTAGACTGCAGTTCAGAGAGAGAAACGAGGCTATAATCTACTGTTCCTCCTGCTTTCACAATAGAATCACTCTCAGTTGTGATGAGAATCATCCCAAATTATAAGGCATAAGAACTGGCATTGCCTCACATGTTATTAGTCTATTTGCAGATGGCACCCAATTTACAGCCCTACCCTATTACGAGAAATGCTGATTCTGCAAATCCTCAGCTTCTGAGCAAGAATGGTGCTCTTGGAAATCCAGCAGTGATTAAATACTCCATTTAAACTTTGCAAAATTTACATTAAACCAGTTCTTGAAAGTTATGGGAAATAATTCTATCTTCTTTGAGCCATTGCTAATCTTTCTAGACCAAATGTGGTTAACAAGCATTGTCTTCATTGTGCTCTAATTTAATCACAAATAGTTAAGCATATTTGTTTCATAGAGTGGAAATTTAAAAGGACCTAACATATTGGGAGGTTAGAAAAATATATCTAGCAAAACTTAATTAAGATTCCTCTAAAATAAAATTTAAAATATTGACTATGGAGGTGCCAAGTCCAAAAATATGCAACATTACTGACAACAGCAAAGAGACTATCAGAAGATATTAGGAGATTCATCTCAAAGATTGAGGATTCCAATTTTTAGGAATTTTTTTCCTGATATCCTAAAGTGCCCTAAGTCTACAAGCATAATTTGAAGGCCAAAGTAACAAGTCAACTCCTTATTTTTATATTTAACATTTGGACAGATGGTAATTCAAATCATCCCTCACAAAACTTCCTTCTTCAATTCAAATAAACATCTACTGGGGACCTGCTGTTTGCATAATGCTCAGTATGGTAGATATGTAAAAATCTTACCACAGTTTTATCTTCTCCTCTAGGAAAGCCTTCCCAGCTATACTCATCCATCTGGATTGACTCATTTTAATTTAAGTTTATTTTATCATTATTAAATAATATGTACCCAACGTAAAATTTGGAAAATATAGAGAAATAGAATAAAGGGAGAAATCAATCCATACTCCCATCAGGTAGAATTAATTATTAAAATCTTTATGGATTCTTTCACGATAATTTTGATGAGAAATTTTACATAATTTCAATAATGTAAGAAGATTGTATAAGATGACATTTGAAGATAATACACAGCACCCAATTAAACCTAACAAAATAATTGAGAACAATAAACAAATATATAATCTTCTCAAACGCACATAGAACATCCTCCAGAATAGAACGTATATTAAGTCCTGAAATAGGCCTCAGTACATTTACAAAACTTAAAGTAGAAAGAGTGTATTCTCTAAACAATGGAATGAAATCAGAAACCAATGACAGAAGGGAGCAACTGCGGAAATAAAGCAACACACTCTGAAATGACGGATGGGTCAAGGGAAAATAACCAAAATGGAAATTAGAAAGAAAAAAAACCTTCAAGGTAAGAGAAAGTGAAAGTATAACATATCAAAATTTATATGATGCAGTTAATGTAATTCTTAGAGATAAATTTATAGCAGTAAATGATTATATATTTTTAAAAACTCAAATAAATAACCTAAACTTCCATAATAAGAAATTAAAAAATCAAATACTCCCATGCTTTAGGCATATAATAAATTATGTATAGTCTTTTTCTTGCTTAAAAAAGAAAAGTTTAAAAAGAAGGGTAAACTAAACCTAAATCAAGAAGTAAAAAGAATGTCATTAGAGCAGAAAGTAATGAAATAGAGAATAGAAAGAATAGAGAAAATCTATGAAGCCAAAAGTTGGTTCATGGACTGGAGTGGTGGCTCAGTGGTTGGAGCACTTGCCTGCCACACACAAGGACCCAGGTTCAAACCCTCAGCACCACATATACGACAGTGTCAGAGGAACAAAAACCAGATGAATAAATAAAATTGATTTTCTCTCTCTCTTTCCCTCTCTCTCATAAAAAAGTTGGTTTTTCACTTTCTATGAAGCAAACATTACACTGATTCCAAAGCCCAACAAAGACACATCAAGGAAACAAAACTACAGACCAATTTCCCTCATGAATATCGATGCAAAAATCCTTAATAAAATTCTAGCTATTCGGATACAAAAGCACATTAAAAAGATAATCCATTTTGATCAAGTGGGCTTCATTCCAGGGAAACAAGGATGG
>PVKS010036689.1:0-19168 GCA_004027875.1 Aplodontia rufa
TTTTTTTTTTTTTTTTTTTTTTTTTTTTTTTTTTTTTTTTTTTTTTTTTTTTTTTTTTTTTTTTTTTTTTTTTTTTTTTTTTTTTTGGTACTGGGGATTGAACGAGGGGTGCTTTACCACTGAGGTACTTCCACAGCCCTTTTTATTTTTATTTTGAGAGAGGTTCTTGCTAAATTGCATGGGGCCTTGCTAAGTTGTTGAGGCTGTCCTCAAATCTGCAATCCTCCTTCCTCCTGCCTCAGCACTCCCAAATCCCTGGCATTACAAGTGTGAAACACTGTGCCAGGTTTCTGTTTTCACTTTTAAATTATTTTAAAAAATTAATCAGATAAATGCTTTGGAAAGGCAAACTGCTCTCACCTATACTCCCAAGTTGCCAAATGAATAAGATTATCATCAACCAGAATATGGCTGAGGATAACCAAATTAGAGAACCAGTCCATTCACACTGAAAAGGGGATTTCCCAGAAGCATCCTGGTACAGTGGTTAGGCCCATAGGCTCTGAAATTGTCGTTTCCTTGGTTGAATCTTTCTTCCCTAATTACAGGAAAGTTACTTAATCTCTCTGGGTATTTCCATTTCCTTCTTTGTGAATGACAAGTATCTACCTCTTGATTTTTGTAAGAATTATAAAATCAAGTTTAAGCACAGGGCTCCGTGCCTGGCATATAGGAGGAGCTTAAAAAAGGCTAGTCTTTAAATCAAGCTTGGAGGTTGTTATTAAAAGGATTTGGCAGAGAAACATATAGAATACCATTTCTACAAATTAAATCAAGCAGGAAAGATGGATACGAAAAGCATCTTTGGAAGACATCAGGCAGCTACCTAAGAGTAAGCACTCCAAAGCCATGCGCTCTGAGAAAGGAAGTTACAGAAGGAAAAGCAACAGCAGCCCTTAAGTCATTTTCCAATTCATAAGGGAATCTTAGAGGCTGAGAAGGTACCTAGAGCTCCAGCCTGTCTTGAGGATCTAAGGAAAAACTAGGCATTCAGGTCCACTCTGGCCTTTAATAGAGATCCCAAAGGACTATACTCTAACACTTTAACCAGAAATGAACTAATCTTTGTAAGGAAAGATGTTCAATACTGAATGAGCTTAGCCCTTTACAGATATAATTAATCTATCCTATCCTAACTGGAAACAAAAATGTAAATCCTTGCTGGAGAAAGAGAATAGCACCTGTAATTTCAAGAGCCTCTCTGTAGTATCTTGTAAATGATGTCCAACATTTGATCAAAAATACCAATGAATGAAATTGCAGAGGGAAAAACACATAATAGAAACATTCATAGGAAATGTGTTAATAAGTAACAAACTTTAAAAGAATTGTCATTAATATATTCAAGAAAATACAGGTAAAGAGGGTTAATTCATTGATCAATCTTTAGCCTGCACTGTGAAAACTCTTGCTGTTGGGAAAATACTATTTGGAAGCATGACGCATTTGGAGGTCATATGGCTATTCTGGGGTCAAAATGCTGAGTCACTATGAGAAATGTAATGGAATCTCAGTTAAATCTTATAAGGGCATTGAAAATGAAATTTCCTTCAATAAATTTACTTAATAAATTACAAATTTTAATCTACAGTTTAACCAGATTCTTTATTTTGTATAATTATATTTCTTCTCACATAAAATACAATAAAATCAAAGAAAGCTGGCATTAGCTTCCAAGGAGCAATTTAGTACAAAAGGAATTATATTTACTTTCCTATCTGTAATTTTAGTTCTATAACTTTAGCCTGGAGAGGAAAACAAAGTTCTACTACTTACATTATTACATTCTTTCAATGTGGTGAGCTTTACAAATTAAGTAGGAATACTTCTCCTGAATATACTTATATTTGTGGAATATGATGGAGTCTAATAAAAGTATTATTAAACCGAAAACATTAGCAAGTATCTACTGAAAAAAAATGAGGCTTTGATACTTGAATTGTTATACATAATCTCCTGGGGAGAGATGGCTTGGGATCATCAAGTTAAGGTTTCTGGTCCTGAATTTGTCTTTAACTTGCTCTGTGACCCCAAACATGTCATTTAATCCCTCTGACTCAACTTGCTTAGCTATAAAATAATCATGAGTAACCTAATCCCATTATTGAAGCCACATACCTGCATTGAACACCCTCTGTGTGCCGGTGGTGCTTTTGTGAAACATTAAGAATGTTAAGAATATAGGGATTATGAAACCACTTGACATTATAATCTACATGCAAGTACTTTGCAGAGGATAATAAACTATGCAAAGTATTATATTATACTATCACACGATTATAAAAATTTTTTGTAAGTATTAGAGTTCCTAGTTCGCACCACAAGTGGAAAGGGACACTTCACCTTGGCAAAGTTAATGATTAAAAATTCAGCCAAATAAAATGTATGACAATTATTGTAGGATAAAAAAAACAGAAAAGAAGATATTACTTTGTGACCGGGACAGAGGAAACGATAACAAGGCAGATAACAAAATAAAAATAATTTCTTTGAACTTTGAGTACAGAGGGTAAAAGATTAACTGGACAGCAGATCCGGGAACACCAAAACAGCATTAAACTGCCTATCAATTTAAGATTCCCCATGACAAAACAGGAAAACAATAATGAAAAAATTTTCTTTGATTAAAGTGGAGAAAAGAAAAAAAAATGACAACCCAGAACAAAGGAGAATAGGACGCTTCAACTCACTCAGCAACGGGGGACACTACCCGAGGACAATGTAAATAAAGATGACAATTCTGATAAAAAAAAAATGAGAGAAAGAGACCACAAGAAAACAAACTCTGTTTTGACAAAGTCCGCAGTTAAGTGAGATGTAAGACTCTATCTGCACTCACTGACCCTGATCTTTCCAGAAATTTTACCACTGTTAGTTGCAAGTGTTGAAAACCGACATTCCAAAAGGTCATTCTGCTATTGCGGCAATACAGGAGATTACAATGAAAGCCAGCAATGAATGAGTCCTTTTGAGAATTCACTCGACTTCCAGGGAATGATAAAAGAATACAATGCACTATGATATCAAAACATAGTAGGGCACATCCTATATTATATTTTATTTATACTATTTCCCCAAGCAAATGGAAAAAAAAATCTGCACATGGAATTTGCTTTAAAGGAAGAGAAATAATGTCAGTGTACTTTTTAGAAGTTGGTCTACTTAGTAGAAATCAAACTCTCCTTCAGTTTATGGAATAGATGGATTTCAGAAGATTTGACCAAAGCAAACCTTTTCTTGGGTATCAGCATCCTTTTTATAATCAGTGATTTATTTCCCAAAAGAAAGATACTCCCTCAACTAAAAAGAAGGTATGGAGTCTGCATCATAAATACCCATTAGCCTGTGGGTTAATAACATCCATCACTAATTTACATTGTCAGAATCTCTCTCCTAACTACAACTGCCTCAAACATCACATCTGTAATTCTTGGAACTCTTTTCCTATGTCTTGAAATAATAGACCTTAATTGCACCGTCAAAACAATTTGAAAGCAAACACAACTTTTGTTCTGGTCTAAACGTTCTGTAAACTTCGGTTACAATTAAGTAGATTTTCATTCTTTACTTTGTCAATTTGTTAAAATGAAATGAGCCATAGCTTTTAAGTTCCCTTGATTTTTTTTTCTATCACCAAGGCCTCTAATGCATCATTCTTATCAGATTTCAATAAACATTAGCCAAAGGGATTATAGGCACAGTTTTCCTGGAAATCTCAGTATTGGTCACTGAGTTATGCTTGTGTTCATGTTCACTAATACTTCTGGAATTAGAACCAAAAAGTGCCACAGAAATTGACAAAGCAATAAAAAAAAAATGCCCTATGAAAATAAACATTCAGTGGGCTGGAGTGGTGGCTCGGTGGTTAAGGTGCTTGCCTTGCATGTGCAAGTCCATGAGTTCGATCCCCGGTACCATATACACAACAAAGTGTGGGAGAAATGAAGGCCACATGAAAAACTAAATAAAATTGATTCTCTCTCTCTCACTGTCCCTCTCTCTTCAAAAAAAAAAAAAAAAGATTATAAACATTCAGATATAGATGAGAAATTCTTGCAAATCAGAAATTTTTCTTAGTGATGTTTCACTATAATACCACTATCATTATTTAATAATTTTATAAAATTCATGGGTCATAATGCCAGTGATTTCAGAGTACAAAATAATACAATACTCCCTAAAATGAACAATCAGAGATACCCGGAAAATTATAAAACAAAAGATTTTTTTTATTAAGCAAATGAAACCAACAGGATAGAAAATGATTTGAAGTTCATTACTAAAATATCCTGTACTTGACACTTGAGAAAAGAGTCGTGGTGGAAGTCAAGGAGCAGGGAGATGATCAGTAGGTCACTTACTTCTTTGTATCCAAAGATGATGCGTCCGTCCATGAGGAGAGTTGCCTGGAAGGTGAAGCTGCCCAGGTTGTAATTATCCTGGAGATGTACGTGGTCCCACTGGACAACCAGTGCTGTTCCTGAAACCCCAGGGAACAGGCAGAAACACAATGAGAAAAATTCACTGCCCAATTCTGCAGGAAACAGTCATAAAAGCATTGATCTGGCCTTCAAGACCCGTAGTTGTGCTCTTTCAGTTTGATGTGGTTAATTGGAATTTTGTTTCTGAGATGGCATTAGAGTATTCTCTAAATATTTGGTGAAAATCTAACATCACGCTGAGGTTAATATGGAGCCAGCCCAATGCGAGGGAGTTTTGCCTTATGAATTTCATTAATGTTAATGCGTACTATCTGCTTCGATTTCCACGTGTCTTTCAAAAGGCAGCCCAAATGGATTGAATGAACTTCAAATACTTTTGACAAATACTGAGAAAGAAACACATTAAGAAATGTTAAACCTACTTATAAAAGACCTGAAAATGTCTTTTCTAAACTTAGAAATATACTCTTCTACACTGAAGAAGCTCCTTTAACACCAATGGGGATTTTCTTCTTTGATTCAAAATGCCTACATCTCTGTCTTTGTTGTGTTGCCTTCATGTGGCTGCAAATTAGTTTAAGAGGACTTGAACTAAGATTTCTGAAGCCCCCTTGAGGTACCCTGGGATGAAACTTCGATGCTATTTATTATATTCTGAGGACTCAATCTACCAGTATTTACTATTAAGCTTTTAACATGAAATGTCAAATTGAAATCCCTCAATAATTACCAGTGAGACTCCATAGTTCTGTTTTAACGGACATTGTGTGCTATTGTTTTTTAAAGCAAACAAATAACAAAGTTAATACAAGCTTAGCTCTGCACCCTAGATATTCTCTTCTGTTGACTAAATAATTTGTTGCCAAAAAATGTTATATCAAAAAGGAAATTCATAGAACTGAAAGAGTAAAACTTCTCACCTGGCAGAAAGTAGGAATTTTTTCACAGTCACATGGGAGAAGTAAGTCCCAGCAACCATATTGTGCTATTAGTAATGTCTCTTGAGCAAACTGACAACTTTAAATAGACCAATGCTCCAAATATTTTGAAAACCCAATTATAGATCTTTAAAGGATTTAAACTATAGAAAAGCAGAGGTTAAACTTTAGAAGTAAAAGAAAAAAATGTTTTTGAACTTGACCTTGGTGCATTAGCTATAGGAAACATCCATCACTGTCATGGATGAAGATCCATTTCTCTTCCTTCCATGGGCATCTCCAGGTCTATATTGTAATTTTTTTTTAATGGAAAAGACTAGAAGATAATGCCAGCCAGGAAATGTCCCCTAATCTTAAAAGTACAAGGGTTTTCTCATCATGAAATGCCTCTAAACTTTTGTTTTTCTCATATGTATATAGTCTTGAAGCCCTGGTCCTCCTTCTTCTCTAAGGTGATCACACCCTAGTACTGCAGTGAAAAGAAGATCTACAGGGTAGAAGATCTACACTTACAACCTGTCTTCACATATACTTCTGTGAGAACTTGGACACAGTTAATCTACAAAACCCTTTTTTTTCTCTCTATAACACAGGAGTATAATTCTTGCCTTCAAGGAATTTCTGAATATAATAGAAAAAATATAGCGAATTCAAATTCTTTGTGAAAATGAGAGCTCTACATAAATACTTTTATTATAAATTTTGATAAAACTATTCCCAATATATAGCAGGTTTTTAAAAAAAATATTCTATGCAAATGTTAAGTTTCATATTATGCAGCCCCATGACTTCCCCAACATTTATTGATTTCAGTGTTTCTATATAATATCAATGAATAGAATACCAAGTATAAATGTTTTCATTAAATTTTAAGATAAGCAAAATATTTGTTTTGAGTTTATAAAAGGATCAATATTTAAAATTTCATCTTTTACTAAATATTGCTAATATCTAAAACTATTATATGCAGGTAAGTGGGGGTGACTTTTAGAGATAAATGCTCATATTGTTTTCTTTAATTTGTCTAATTATTTCTTTACCCAAAATACTGCTCTTCAGGCAATGCATAATATGTGGAATGATTAGGTAAGTGAACCACGAAGGAATTTTCCTTGAACAACTGTGAAGTAGGAGAATATATGGCCTACATAAACTCACAGGCTGAAGAACTGAACCTATATTTTCAAAGAGTTACGTGATCCAGCTCCTGACATGACCAACCTGGGCTACTTCTCTGAAGTTATTAGAGGATATAAATCACATGAGTTGCTACCCGATTCTATATGCTTATTGGACCTGAGCTTTCCTAACCATAATCAAATTACCTGATTAGTAATGGATACCAACTTTTTTTATCTCTCCCCAAAAAAACAGGACTAGAATGAACTAATGTTAATTAAGATCACAATCAACTTCAAATTTTCTGATTTTATACTAGATCAAGCACCTGTCACTGGCAAGAATTATAGTGTTACTGTTTTCTGCTGATGAGTCATCAAATTATTTTACTAGTAAAATGGATTATTTTTACAGCTTTCCCTTTTTGTGCATTAATATTCTGTGACTCAGATGGCCATTATCATTCAGGCTAGCTATAAAAATTGGAAACTTCAACTCAGTTTTTAAGATCTAGTGGTTTCATTTTTTATAGAAATATCATCTAAGAAGAATTTTTTAAATCTTTTGATGTTTCCGCTAAACATTCTTTGCTTTGCTAAAATGCTGAGTTTCCCATCCTTAAGCATTCTATTGCTGATCTTAGACCAAAGGATGGTAAAACATTTAGGCTAGTTGCTATGGTAAAAAATCAGGACTTTGTGAAGAGCCTTTCAATATTTAAAAGTGCTTCATTGATTTTAAAATTAAGCACAGCAATTATTCAGCTTTCATTATCATACTGTAGAAACTCAATATTCCCACTGGATATTATACAGAAATTATTTCAACAGGTAAAAATTCATTAACTCTTAAGTATTAATATTTTTATAGTTCTTAGAAGTAAAAACTCATCTTACATATTTAATTTTTTCATTTATTCATTCATTGAATACTCATTCTGATTCACTGCCTGTTAAGTACTTACTCCAGGTCCTAGCAAAAGATTTCTTTTAAAAAAATATAGAGTCAAGTTGGAGTGGGCTACATAAATTTTTAAAAGTCATTTAAATGAAAGTAAAATTCAAACATTAAGAGCATTCAAGGAAATAGAGTATATGAGAGAGTATATAAGGAGAGACAGTTACTTAATATAAGTTTGTGATTTTGATGCTAATAATATGTAAGCATAGTCACCAAAATCCTGTGCTTATGACTGTCCCTGATATAACCTCGAAAGTCCTGGGGATTAGAAAATAATGAACTTCATTTTTTATTTACTTGGAATAGATTCCTAAGGTGATTCTGTGTGAGAAATCATGACATGAGCTTCAGATAAGTCTCTGGCTGTAGTTTTGCCTCAATTATACTTAAAATCTACTCAGACATCCTTGGGAATTAGCAATGCAAGAGTTAGAAAAACAAAACCAAAAAGCAGATTGGGGGGATGGATAAAATATATCAGCTCTTGAAAAATAGGGAAGAATATTTATTACGGCTAACATTTACAGCTATTTAATGTTGGGTCCACTTTGATGTGATTGTTTAAAGTGCATTTCCCAAGGTTTTCTACTAAGTAGGTTTAGTTTCCTTTGTCTTTTGCTACTCTGACCTGAGATATGGCTTCTTCGCACTCACTGCAGCTGCTTTTAGCAAATGATCATATTTCCCCAAGGCCACTGTCACCATATAATCTGTACCACCCACTAGCAATTTCTTCCTTGCTCACCAGAAATAAGACAAAAGTAGAAATATATTTGTTTATCCTAAGTGAGTCCACTATTTTCAGAGATGAAATTGGCATTTGAGCAAATATATAACATTTTTATATTATGAAGAGTACAGAAAATTCTCTATTTTTTCCACAGCAAACACTACTTTGCCTACATATTTTTTTCTCTGCCAAGAAGACATACAGATTAAAAGTCATTTATGCCTCCAAGATTTCTAATTTATCTGGATTTTAATAGCATTTAATGATATATTCTTTTTTATTGAGAAATTTATTTGTTGAACAATCATATGTTTTTAACGAAGTAATATCATATGTATATAGATTATGAAGATTAGATTTACCGCCAAGAGTGTCCCCCTCCCAAAACAGCCCCTCTGGAAAGCAGTGTGGAGAATCCTCAAAAAACTAGGGATGAGCCACCATATGATCCTGCTATTCCTTTCCTGGGTATTTTTCCAGGGAATTTAGAATCAGCACATTACAGCAACAGAGCAATATCTATGTTCATAGCAGCTCAATTTACTACTGCTAGACTTTGGAAACAACCCAGATGTCTCTCACTGGATGAATGGATCCAAAAACTGTGGTACATATATACCATGCAATGTTACACAGCAATTAGAAACAATGATATTGCAGCCTTTGAAGGTAGATGGATGGCTATGGAAGAAATTATGCTGAGTGAAATTAGCATAACCCAGAGAACCATGGGTCAAATGTCTTCACTCATCTGTGGAGGCGGGAACTAGACCCTGGCCATTGAGAAAGGAGGTCTATTATCATGTGTTAAATCTGGATAAATTGTAATGATATATTCTTGATTTTCTTTGACTGTATTATATGCCACCCAAAGAAATACAGGGACAGACCTATGACAATATACTTGGTAAATGTTAACAGAATCTATTTCATATTTTAAAATCAGGAAAATTTTATTTTCTTATGTGTATTTTAAATACTTACTTTATTTATTTATTTTTGTACCCAGAATTAAACCCATGAGCAATTAATCAGAAACCCACATCCCCAGCCCTTTTTATTTTTTATTTTGAGACAGGGTCTCACTAAGTTGCTTAGGGCTTCATTAAATTGCTGAGGCTGTCTTTGAACTTGTGATCCTCCTACCTTAATCTCCCAAGTTGCTGGGATTATACTACTTACTGCCCTAGTTTTACAAAAGGTAGGTTCATTATATAGGTACATAGAATTCGTAAATTTTGGAATTTTAATATCTGTATACTATGCCATTTGCCTTTACTTGAAGATCAGAATGAGCAAAATTATACCTATTTGGATTTTTAAAAAAATAGGAAGAATGTATTGAAAATAGCATCAAAAATGTATTGGCTTTGTCTGAAGTGTTGTCTACAGGAACTCATCTACTATAGTGGGTAATAGATGCTAATGAACGTTTGTTGAATGAGCAAATGAATGAACAAATGAATGAGGGCATTAGACGACTATGACTCTACATCGCATCTCTAGAGGTCAACAGTATAACATTTGTTGTTTCAGAGCATTTGCACATTTGTGTCAAGCAGTTAACAAATCTGATCTACCAAAACAACAACAACAACAAAATGCTACAAAATATTAACACAATTCTTGATGTTTTAAAATACACATTATACAAAAAGTAGACTAAGCAATACATACCATTATCAAAATATCTGACTGTTGAATTTCTGGATACACTGGGATCAAAATTTGCCATTAAAGGTGCTATGTATTGTGTGGCCGTTAGCATTCGATGTACAACTTCTCCAGTGTAGATGAAACCTATAATAGATTTGTTAGTAAAGAAATTCAGATAAAATTGTAATTAAAATTCCCCCAACTCAATTACAGTTCTGTTTTAGAAATCCCATAGTAGCTATATAAAAACAGAAACATAATATCTTTAATGTCGGATTAACAATACTCGGCTTGGTTCAAATAATAGTTCTCATACAATTTGGAAGTAACCTGCAGACAAATAAATCAGAATTCTGTGATAGGTACAAGTTTAATTGTGAGAAAAGTGCCAATTATCCTGAAGAGATTATTAGGCTGAGAAATGCCAACATAGTACTTTAAGTAATTCAAACTTTTTTAGTCCCTTCTTATTTTAACATTAGACTAACAAGACCATTTTACAAATAAATTTGTTTTCATGATAGTTTTGTTGATTCTCTTAAACTGTAATCTCAGTTCAGAATGTTTTACTTATTTTATTTTTATTAAAAAATTTATTTGTTGTAACAATCAAACATGCTCCTAATGAAAAATATAATATATATGTAAGTTCTGAATATTAGATTTACCCCCCCAGTACCCCCAATCCAATTATCCACCCTTATCCCTCCCCCTCCTTCCTTCCCGAAACTCCACTCTACATGTTAAAATTCAGAAAATATTTTCATTCCTTTTTTTTGGAAAGGGGCTGAATACCCATGGCAAAGATTTCAAATTTCTCAAATTGCTCAAGCCTTTATAATACTATGACCCTATGAAGAAGATCTACAGTTGCCGATAAGATCAATTATTGACATACCTCTTCATTTAGAGAGTTATCAATGTCAGCATATTCTAGAAGTTGGAGGATGAAAGGGAATTTACTATGGCAGACTTACCTTTGAATCAACTTTCAATAACTCCTGTGTTACAAAGCTAGCCCACTTTCAATTATTCACACTATGTTTATTTACTTGGTGGATTATCCGTGACAAATTGTTAATCCTATACTGGCTTCCTGCCTCCAGGGTCTGTAGCTGCCTGAATGCAGAGTTCAGGGATTGCTAGCATATTATGAACCTAGGAAATCCACAATTAAGAATATGCAAATGGGAATGCGTCTACGATGTTACAAAATAAAATGTGAAACAAGATATTTGTGACACTTCAATTGTAATGTTTTGGCAATCATGATTTAACTAGGCATCAGGCTCCTACAGATCATTTTTCAATTCTCACAAGAATTGATAAAACAAGATTTAAAAAAAAATTTTTTTTTACAAAACTGTATAGTGTTGAAGCCTCAGAAAGTGTTAAACTTTCCTATCTTATTTTATAATGTAAATGATAATTTCATTGGAATATTGCTTTATATTGCTTAAAAATTTTAAATGTGATTTCTAGGTAATTTAGTCTAGAATCAAATCCATAGTTATTTATAGATTTAATAAATTTTTATTTATTAAAAAGACAAATATCTTTTATTAATAGAAATTTATATTATGACCATTGCATTTATTATATTTCCCTCTGGATTTTCAGTCATACCATTTATGTTCAAAAATTCAATATCACATCCTTAAAACTCATCAAAATCAAAGCAACACATAATCCAGGGAAACCATAGATACATAGTGGGGAAGCGGGAAGGGAGAGGGAGGGATATAGAGGGAATCAACAATGTAGCTTACTCTTTACTCTCCCGAGAAGCCAAATAATACTTATATTTATGTTATATTTATGCAATCATTTAATCTGGAAAAATGCACAATCATATATATACTCACACACACATATACATACATACACACATATATAAAGACATTTATATCTGTCATGGGAGGAATATAGAAGAGTCAAGAGAAAAAATTATGAAGAATAACTTTATCAGAGTTAATGATTTATTTTTCCTATCCTCGGCACTATGCATTTATAATTTGATGATTAAAATGGATACAGGAATCCTACCGATACAATCTTTAAGGAAAATGCTTGAATTAGACTCTGCAGTTCTTTCAGAGAGAATAGCTCTGGGTAGTCATTTTCCTACTCTGTATTATCTATCCACTAATAGAAGTAACTGCTTGACTTAAGAGTACAAGGGCAGTCAATCAAGGCTGGAAGATCATTTTAAATTCATACAAAATCTATTCTCTAACACAACTGTGTAAGAAAAGCTGCAATAATTCCTAGAATTCCAAGAGTTGCAAATGCAGCACAACCAATTCAGAGGCTAAATTCTTTTTTGCCTCTTTCATATAAAATTTTTCATTATTACCTAATATTTGCATGTTTTGATGAGGTACAGTGTGATGTGTTGATTCATATATGTATTGGGTAATTATCAACCCTGTGTAAATAGCATAACCATCACCTTAAATTTTTACCATTTCTTTATACCGAATACATTCAACATTTATTTTGAGATAGATAAGGCATTATTGTTAATTATATGCACTGCAATGTTTCTTAGAACTCCTGAATTTATTTCTCCTATTTAACTGCTGTATTGTACATGTTGACTAATCTCTCCCTTCCCCTCTCCTCCCGTTCTATTATATTGATAATCCCTATTCTGCTCTCAACTTGTATGAGATGAACATATTTAGATTGCATATATTCAGGTACTATAGTTAATATTTAAAATAAATAAGACACATGCACTTGTCCTTCAATATTTCTACATAGATTTGGCAAGAAATTACTCTACAAGTTATAACCCAGTTTTTGCTTCATAGAAATCATCAATCACTGCTTCCTTTGATCAGGAAATAGGTTTTCAGAACTTCAATTTCCCATATTTCAAGAGTGAAATTTCAAATTGTATCTAAAGAAACTGAGTAAAAACGAGAGAATTTGCTAATAGTAAAAGGAATAGAGTTCTTCCCTCTTCCATTATTGTAACATTAAAATAAATTATGATTCCTATTGCTAGGAATACTACAAATGCAACAACTACAATAAATGAGAAACAGTGACTACTACACTTGGTAAGAAGTGTGTCACTATTAACACTCTTTCCGCTATTAACAACGCCAAGGGGCAATGTGAAAATAACCCAAGGATAAAAAGAAATCTGTTGGAGTCTGACCTTCATTCTATTTCTTCAGCTGCCCTAGAGTGACCTTGTGACAATTATTGGGGTCTGACCTTCACCTCCATTACATCAGCTGCCCTAGAGTGATCTTATGACTATTTGCATAAGCTCCTTCTGGAAGGGCTGCTAGGTCGTGCTTTGTTAAAGATTAGGGTGGGTTAAAATGTCTTAATGACAGGTTACTCCCTAGTTTTTGTCTGTACTGAAATCTACATAACACCTGGTAACTCCCTTAGAAGGATTATTGATTCCTTGGCTGTCTCCCCTCCTTCTCTATAAAAACCCGTGTGCCTTAAGAATAAACGGATTCTGAGCTGCCATCAGCTGCGTGTGGTTGACTCGTTTCCCCGGCTGGGAGGGAAGGGGTCCCCGGACGAGGGGGGACCCGGGTTCCAGCCGTCGGCACTCACCCTCCTCCTGATCAGCTCTCGGGGGGCAACCCAGCTCCCCACAGAAATCCACTATTTTAAAAAATGAATTGAATTTTGCTAAACCAGGGAATGCCTATATTTTCCTTTCTTGGTCATATCAAAAAAGAATTTCTATAAATATCTCAGGTCAAAGTTTTGGTTGTTTATTTTCTGGTGGTACTAGGCGTTGAATCCAGCGGTGTTCTACCACTGAGCTACAACTCCAGACCTTTTTAGAAATTTTTTTGAGGCAGGGTCTTTCTAAGTTCCTGTACCTGCACTTCTCCTGCCTCAGCCTTCCAAGTAGCTGAGTTTAGAGGCATGAGCCACCAAAACTGGTTAATTCTTAGTGACCAAGAAGCAAAGCTCTTCATTCCATCAAAAGCTGCAAATTTGTTCTTAATTTTCAAGACTTAAAAATATTATTTCAGCAATGCTTAATAACTGAGGGGAGAGAAACTTTATAAGCTTGCTGAGAGGAGGGAAATATGATTACCTGTTGACTGAGAACCAGCTATATAAAATTAATGTAACAAAATATGAACAAAGCTTTCAAGGCACTTATAGCTACCAACACTTTATTTAGACATTCACTTCTTTTCTTTGGCTCTCATGGTAATGCCCAATGGTAGAGTAACAAATTCTCATTCTTCTGGTCCTTCTTATTTAAACATGAAAAATAATATTTAAATATATTTAAGCAATAGTTTAATTATTTTCTTCCAACTTCTTTGCAGCCATTTGAAGGATTAATCATAAAATTTCTTTGGTCATTATGTCCCTCTAGTATAAAAAATAGTCATCTATCTAATCATAAGATTTGTAGAAAAGTTGATATTATCTTGATAATTTGGGACTTAGAAAAATACCTCAATTTAAAAGAATCAACTAAGAAAAGTAAGCCTGTTTTGTTCTTTGAATTTCAAATAACAGCTCAAGCACTGCCCTTCTCTTCTGCTTTTTCTACTAGAAACCCAGAGTCAAGTTCTGAGCTCAGGAGTAATCAGTAGCTTTGTTCTTGATCTAGAAGGATCTCCTTGGGCTGCTCTCTGTAGATGGTCTCTACTCATGAAATATGTAAACCCCATTGTTATGGACGTGATCTGGAACGCTCTTGTATTTGCAGGCTTGGTCCCAGAGGCCTCAATGTTCAGAGGTGGGGTCTTTGGGAATGACTGGTTCTTGAGGGCTCCAACCTCACCACTCAGGACAGGTTAATAATTTAAATTAATTCCAGGAGGTAGGTCACTGGAAGTGTGTCCCGGAAGAGCTTATCTTGTCCCAGGCTGGCCCACCCCCTGCCATCTCTCTCCCTCTGTCTCTCCCTGCTGTCATGAGAACAGATTTCCTCTGGTACACACATCTACCAGGATATTCAGACTCCCCTCAGCTTGTCTCAAGGCCAGAACAGCAGAACCAGCTGACCGTCATGGACTGAAACATTTGAAATAAACTTCTCCTATTTTAACTCGTTCATTATGTCAGGTATTTTGGTCACAGAGGCAGAAAGCTGACCAGCATACTCAGGGGTCATTTGCGGATTTTTTTCAAGAATATTTCACACTCAAGGACTATCATTTGTACTAACCAGTAATATTATTGTGATAATAGTGAAATTAACCAATACCTATATGGGTCTTTACTAATTACATTATTTTACATCTTCACTTTACTTTATCCTTCTAATAATTTTGAAAAGAATGATTCTGTTTTTAATTATTATTTCCATTTATTAAAAGAAGTATTTAATAAGGGTGGGTAATTTGCCCAAAATAACACAGCTATAAAAGATCTTGAGACTCCAAAGTTCATGGGATGTTCACAGCGTATTTTAGAATTCATAAGGAGACCAACTTTGTGTGAGGGACTGTGGGGAACAGACAGCAGGGTGTATTCGTTTGACTTTGCTTGAGATCACTTCACCAAGTTGACAACACCACCGATTGAGAGCTCTTAGAAGAATACATTGTCTCTCACTGGATTTTACACATTAGCAAGGACTTTGAGGAAGAATAAAAACTTGTTTGATCTGTGTGAAAATTCTAGCATCTACTTAGAGCAGAACTGGAGTCAACTCAATTCTGCTACTTTTATCAAAACATTTTTGACACTTTTGTTTTAATTTATTTTCTTTTCTAGGCAAGAATATATTCATACACAATAGAAAAGCCAAGTTGAAAGCAAGACATAATCTCTTCAGTACTACCTAACTTAATTATTAGCACTCTATGGCTTTTCTAAAATAGTAATAATTTCAACATCCTGCTTTAATTATGTTTATAGGTAATTTTAGAAAAGTGAATGATTTCCGAGAATATGTTTAAGGTCTACTACTTATATTATATTAATGAATCCTCTGGTTTTTTTAATGGAAAGTTTTCATAAACAAGTTTAAATTAAATTCCTCTATTTTTATCCACCAGAGGAATTGGATGCCTAAATTATTAGAACAATTACACAATTATAGAATTTATTTCATGATATAAATTATTTCCTAGTGGTTTAACTAAAGTTTTTGGCCTTTCTGTGCCTCAGTTATCAATTCTGTAAAATGGGTTGGGATAATAGTATCAGTTTACATGAAAAACAACCAAAAAAAAAAAGAGTGTTGAAAATAAAAATCGACAGAAAACCAACTAATCACTTAAATTCCCTCTAATTTTTATTCTTCAAGGTATTTTGTGTCTAATGCATACTGGTTGATTGTAGGATTACACTATGCTGTTTAAATGACTTTAAAACTGTGCTTCAGACCTGAGTATAAGACATGTGTTTATCTGTATTATTCCTGTTTGGGTTCGAGTGCACTATTGAAACGACTACAGGGCAGTAGGTAATAAAATTTCTTAATGTCTGAAGGTTTAGTTTGAACACCTTTCTTTATATTCTGGTAGAAGAAGTATGTTGTAAAAACATTAACCTCTAAATGGTTTCAAATGGTGGTTTCATTTAATTGGAAGTGTCACGGTAATAAAGGAAGCATGAATAGGCTATAATTGCCTGTGAAACATTCTATAAAACTTGAAAATACAATGGGCTCCATAAAATATTCCACTTCATCTTTCTGTTGATATTTCTGACCATAAAGGCAAGGCTGGAGCCAATCTGTATGCCTACGGGGCACTGAGCACTTGTTGTTAAATACTGCCTTAGAGTATAAATGACAATGGTCCATGCCATCTCTGTCACCTTGGTTATGACCTGGGTACTCTGATATCTACACATTAATGGAATGGATCTAAAATTTATGGATAGGATTTGGAGAACAGATAGCTCATTTTGATTTCTCATTAACCTCCTATATGACATGTTCCACTTCCATTCATAAAAAACTGAGTGATTTAACTGAGTGTTTGTAGCTCTTGTTTTTTCAACTGTTAAATGTTGCTCTTGAAGCAAATAAGTGAAACCTGAATATTATTCAACTTTTTCCCCATGAATTTCATTTTATAAGTCATAATATATTCTCACATGCTATAAACTGCCCTTGACAAGACAAACACTAATTTATAATTTTGTCTGTCTTTCAAGTAAAACCATATGTGGCTGCAATTGTTATTTTGAAAATTAAAAGTTGTTGTACATTATCTGGTAATGTGACTGTTAGCTACAACTGTACAATGGCAGGCTATTTATAATTCCAACCATCTATAAAGTTAAAATACAGCAAATACATTTTACATATTTAAATATACATGATTTCCTAATAAGCTACTTATAATGTTGTCAATCACCAAATATTTCCTTTATATTTCCAACCAAAGGTAAAATATATCAAATATATTTTGTAAAATATACATATGTATGTATGTATATACATATGTGTGTGTGTGTTTGTTAAACTAAATCTCAAAATGATCACAAATAATCAGGAGAATATGACAATACCAAAGTAACCAGATAAAGTATCCATAACAGATTTGAAGAATTGGAGAGCTGTAAAATGCCCAAGAAAGAAATAAAAATAATCATCTTAAAGGATCTCAATGAGGATCAGGCTGCAGACTGCTTGCCTAGAATGAATGAGGCCCAGAAACAAAAAAAGAATGCGTGTGATGTGGTGAGAATTTAAAAAAGCTCAATCTCAATGAACAATAAGGGAACACAGATAAAAAAACGGACTGATATCAGGAAAGTAATAGTGAATAAAATGAAAAGTTTCACAAAGAGATTGAAATCACAAGAAAGAACCAAAGAGAAATTCTGGTTCTGACGAACATACTGACAGAACTTAAAAATGCCCATAGAGAATTTCAACAGACTTGATGGAGCCAAAGAAAGGGTCATCAAGTTTGAAGATAGATCATCTAAAATTACCTAGTCAGCGGAAAAAAAGAAAAAAAGAAAAGAAGGAAGAAAAGAATGAGGGAATGCAATAGCACTCAAACATACCAATATACACATGATGCTAATTTAAGGAGGAAATGAGAATGAAAGAGAAGCCAGAAGCCTTATTTAAAGGAATAATGACAGAAAGCTTTTCAAAAATCTTGACAGATCAGCAGCCAAATATATGAAGCCCAAAGAACCCCAAGTAGATTAAACACGAAGAGATCCTCATCAAGACACATGATCAAATTCTCCAAAATCAAAGAATTTTAAAATAAGAGAATAACTAGTCATCAAATACCAGCTCACAGTCACACCGCAATCAAAGATTTCTCAGCAAAAAACATTACAGGGCAGGAGAGTAAGATGATATATTCAGTGCTGAAAATAAAATAAAACAAAACACAATACAAAACAAACAAAAACCATTGCCTAGCCAAAGTTCTATACCCAGCAGAACTGACCTTCACAAACGAACCAGTGATAAAGGCTTTCCCAGACTAACAGCATAGAGTCCATCACCATTGCAACTTTTTTTTTTTATTAGAAGTATATAAAGATACAATTGAGGGGGAAACATTATCAAGCCAACAGTAATCAATGTGTATATATAGTTTGTTATCCAGGGGTAATGCCAAAACATGGATGACCACCTTGGGTTTCACCTGTTGCAGTTTCCCCCGGAAGAACTCATGCATTAAATGGGTATCTCGTGGAGGAGTGACATCGGCTCCTGGGATGGTTCCCCCATATTCCCACTCTCCAGTCTCCTATGAGTTCTTCATACACACTCTCCCCCCCCTCCCTATGCCTCCAAGTATCCTAGGGAGCCATCCCCCTATTACTCTGAGAGTCATTCAATTTGAAGTATTGTTAGGTTAGCCGTCTACCCTACTGCTTCCCCATATATTCTAGCATCCACAGATGAGAGAAACCATTCGGCCTTTGAGTCTCTGAGATTGGGAGACTTCACTAAGCATGATTCTTTCCATCTCCAACCATTTGATATCAAAAGCCATAATGTCATCTTCTCTAATGGCCAAGTAGTATTCCATTGTATATATGTACCAAAGTTTTTGTATCCACTCATCAAGTGAGGAGCATCTGGGTTGGTTCCAAAGTCTAGCTATAGTAAATTGAGCTGCTATAAACATTGAGGAAGCCACATGTCTATAATATGCTGATTCTAACTCTTTTGGGAAAATTCCCAGGAGTGGGATAGCTGGGTCGTAAGGTGGTTCCATCTTTAATTTTTTGAGGATTCTCCATACTGCTTTCCATAGTGGCTGAACCAGTTTGCAGTCCCACCAGCAGTGTAGTAGTGTTCCTCTTTTCCCACAGCCCCTCCAGCATCTGTTGTTGTTTGTATTTTTCATTTTTGCCACTCTAACAGGAGTGAGGTGGTATCT